>JANZLX010000009.1:21839851-21852557 GCA_025531955.1 Erythroxylum orinocense
TTGATGCATTAAACAAGGAGGTAGTAATCTCCTTATATAGGTAACAACCTTGTCTCAATTGTTGCCCCTAACCAATATGGGACAATAAAGGAGCCAAACTCAACATCTAGTACCACACGTAGATCTGTGGATGAGTTCGACTCCACAGATCTTACATTTTAAGCAACCCTCAGAATCACAATACAATGATTGTGGAATCATTTTAGAGTTATTTATTTTTAAAAAATAAATTTTAATCTTAAAATATAAACCCTTTATTGTCAAACTTGAATTATGGAGCCAAAAGAAGGGAGTTAATTTACACAAATCTAATCCCATAATAAGTGGTATAACCTAATCACCATTCTCGCCAAACAAATAAGGAAAGAGATCTTAAATATTCTCAATATTTAATAATGTCTGATATTTTGTAAAAATTTAACCACAAAAATCTTGAACTGTTAATTTTTCAGTTTCATTTACTGTTTAATTTTCAATTTGATTTACTTTAATAATTTTTATTTAAAACCCGATCAATTTATTAATTAATCGGTCAATTTTAATAAATTAATAAGTTTTTATAAACCAAAATAAATAAATTTATTTATATTTAACTATTTTTTTCAATTAAACTTCAATCATATAAATTTTTTAAATTTTATGTAATCTTTAACCGGTCTAATACACTTTTTAAGTATTAAATACATTGTTTTCACTTTTCAGTCTAGTTTTTAAAAAATTGAATGTTTTAGTAGTAAAGTTTTGTTAATTCTCTTTTGAAATATCAATCTAGAAAAAACGAGTGAATCTTTAGGTCATCCTTATCTCGTTAACATCCACCAAAGTTGAAAAATAAATTTCTTAAACGTGATTACCATTTTTTTCCTTGGGACTCGAGTTCGTGAGAAATTCCTTTGAGAGGGTAATGTTACTAGTTATACATCAAGTTTAAATCTATCAATGTCACATGTAATCCAAACTTTACAAAAAGACGTTTAATGAAAAGGAAATTACAAATCAGTCTTTGTCAAAACTAATTAATCTTGCAAAATAATAGAAAAGCTATTGAATACCATTTACACGATAGAATTGGCATTAACTGCACCCCGACCAGTCACGTCCCACCACAAAGGTCCACACACACTCCTGAGTCCTGATTCCATACAGTTTCTCTCTCTCTCAGACCTTTCACAGTAACATAGGTATTGCCAAAGAATCCACGTTTAATCAGAGAGAAGAGAATTGCAATTCCTGAATCCCGATGAACCTCATTTACAACCACCTGAAAAAGAGGTCCATCCTGGTTTTTGTTTCAGTTTCCTGTTCGATTCCATGTCAGAAAGACCTGCCTGACTACAAAAACCTTGTTACAACCGAAAAGAAACGCATTCTACGATAACTTATACGGTTGGTACGTGGAGATCAGACCACCAAACCTTTTTTCCGTTCCTTTGACCCTACCATTTTCTATATCATCAATGCGGTCCAAGTAGCCAAATTCACTGATATGTTTCAAAGTTAATAGTTCCCAGTTCTCGATAACTGTGACTAGTAAGAGTCGTCTCTCCACAGTTCTTCCATGTTCTTTCTTATCCTCTGGAAGATCACTTAATACACCAATCAAATGATAATCTCGATATTATTGAAGAAAACAAGGTTGCATGGTCGACTCTATCAGTAAGTTATTAGCTTTAATCAGGTTATATCGGATAGTTAGAGAAGACGTTGTATGCTTGTGAAGACGAATTCACTTAAAAACTCCATAAACGAATCCATTGACCTAAACACAAAAGAAATCAACTTGTTTTAGGAAAATTGGCCCTACCAACTACGGTTGGTCTTTTGTCTATTCTTTCCCTCTCAGTGTTGCTCTAATGATCCCATCACTACCATTAATATATTGTCCTTCTCAGACCTTTCATCCTCTAGAATGGAGGAAAAAGAAAAGAAAATAAAAGGTAAAGGGAAAAAAGGAAAAGAAAATTAGTTGTCTTTTCTTTTCCAGTACTTCATCTCCGAAAGAAAATTGCAGAAAACAATATAATTGCAAAAACATCAAGTTTCTTTGTCGTCATTATCGCACAATCTTTAGCATCGACTTCACATCTGTCTTCCTCAGCCAAACAACAAAGTTCCACCAAGAAACATAAAGAAGTTGGAAAAAGAAGAAGAAGAAGAAGAAACTAACTTCAGAATTTACACGATCCCAGGAGATCAATCCATCAAGAGCAACCAACTTTGGGACCTGTTTGACTGCAGAATTATCATACCTCAAACCCTAAAACACAAAACATTATGGTGATGTTGATGAAGAGATCTTTCTCGATCAATCATGCCTTGGACGTATCTAAACACCTCCACATGGCAAGGGATAGTGATTGTGCCCTTCTGATCGAACCCGTACTCCTCTTCAGCTTCCTTGAGTAACTGCATGAACAGGGGGTGATTAAAATAAATAACAGGCACTACGAATCTCTGTTGCTCTTCTCCTTGTCCCACTTTGATTGCAAGACACCCTTTTGGCACATCTCTCACTTGTTTCTTATTGCTTCCATGGCTGCTATGATGATGAAGATGAGGTAGGTGTAGGTGAAAGTTCCTCAGATTTTTATCGCCGCTTCCCATATTAACTAGACAAGAAAAGAAGGACAAAACCTGACTGTTTCCCGAGAAACTTCTCACAAGAAAACAAAAGAGAACGGCCAAGGATCTGCAATAATGGCTTGTTTGAAGAGCGCTAGGGAAGAGTATCTAAGCGACCTAGGGACGTTGGTCATGACTGATAGGGAACAACACCACCAAATAACGCATACATACCAACCCTGACATAATAGATTATTTATAGCATGGAATAGGACAACTGGGAGAAATTAAGTTCTAAAAACTAAAAGCAACTTCCATTAAAAAAAAAAAACTAAAAGCAACTTTAATTGTAGCCGTTGGATTTGATGGGCCCCTAGATTAACAATGCTGTCTGTAGAGTGGCATATGTGTGAATACAGGGCTTTTGGGGGGTCAAGACACGTGGGTCAGGAGTGGATACGAGTGGGACTGTGAATCACCAGCATAGCTGACAATGAGGTGTCGACTAATCTAAGGAGACAGCCAATAGCAGGTCTCGAACATGTCCATGTAGACATCAAGCAAAATTCTCTCTCTTACCTAATGCTTGTCTCTCCGGAGAATTCCAGCCGTTGGATGCTGAAATCTCTAAGGCCAAGGCATCATTCGGAGTAGGTAGTATGCAGGTCACTGGATATGCATCTGTCCACAGCATGCTTGTCCCGGGGAAGAAACAAAAATCGACCGAGAATGACGAATCTGCCCCTATCCAATGGAGCCCATTATTATATAATATTTTGAGTTTTGGAAATATCCGGTTTGAATCACGAGCTATCAAAATTTGAAGGAATCCATTTTCATGTAGAATTTGGATTGCCCATATCCAGTCCGCACCTTTTTGATATGGACTTGGTCATTTTGTCTAAATTAAGACATAAAATATTCGAAATCCTGTGGACATTTAGAAAAGTATGCCCAAAAGACTGTTATGATTTCTTTAATTAACCCAATAATTTTTAGACAATTATTAATGCAAATAAAATCCATAAAATTATTAATTACTCATTTAAAAATCAATTAAACGTGTGAAATTAGCAATAGACCTACATGCCTAGACAAGAAGGAAAGTTAGACCATACACAAGCCTAAGTGAGGTTCCATTCTAAAACTAATTAGCGATAGGTAGAGTAGCTTATTAGAATTATATGTTAGTCTTTTTTTCTCTAATATGGGACACTCACATGTGTGTATTATCAACATTCCTCCTCAAGTGCAACTGGAACTGAACATCCAGTTGTCATTTGAAATAAACACAGTGGTAATCGGACTGGGTGACTAGGATTGAACATCCAGACGGACAACTGAAAAATTAATAATCTGGATCAAACCTGCTCTGATACAATAGTAACAGGAATGAAAATAAATATAGTGAAGAATGAGAATTGATATAATCATTATAATTATGATGATTAATTAGAACGAATGAACGATTACTATAGAGATAAAAATTTATTAAAATTTTGTTTTACATCAAATTTTAATGTATTTTAATTAATTATATTTAACCACTAAAAAGAGAAAATATAATTATATTATATTATTATAATTAAATAATTGTATTTAATTAATTATATTTAATTTTTAAGAAGATATAAAAAAATTTGTCACTCCTATGACACACTTCTCACAAAAGTGACAGTCAATGCTAGTAACACTTGCCCCTTACTCATAAATGATTTTTATTCTTCTCATAATTGAGGGGTATGGAGTAATTTCTGAAAGTTGGATATAAAAATATTATTATTATAATAATATATAACTAACCACTTATTTTTTATTTCCTAAATCAATTAACCAAATATCCCTTAAATTGGTTAGAATTGAATGCTATTAACCAATCACCCCTTAAATTAGTTAGAATTAAATGCCATGCTTGTGTTTGTCTCTGGGGAATATCTCCCCACGAGTATCTTACCCCTTTAATATAAAATACCATCCTTGACACACATTATATACATAAATATATCATTATGTACAAGTGTAAGAAACAAGAAGCACCAAATAAAAGTTGTTGCTTGTACTCAAAGTACACCTGTACTTGAAAGAAGAAATGCTAATTGCTTAGTCAAAATGCCCGTTTCCTCTGAACAATAAGTAAATGAAAAATGATTCGAAAGAAATATATATTAAAAAAAGGAAAGAAGAGGAGACACTGAAATATGGTGGTGGAGAAAAAAGATGCAAAGTTAGAGGGAAGTGGGGGAATGGAAAGACCATGGAGAGTGGAGGCAGTGAGAGTAGCTTTTCTTGAATAAAGCGAAAAGGTATAGGCTCCAATGTTATTGACGTTTTATTCTTTCCACATATCATGACTTTTATTTCTTTTTCTTTCTAATTTATATTTTAATCAATTTATGTATTCTAAGAAAACCAAGTCAATTCTTGTTTAAGATAAGCATGATAGTGGGTTGCTCCATGTTGCGGGTAAAGGGTGTAGACCACTCATTACCGACGAACATACATATGGTTGCCACGAACCTTACTTAGCTTGTCATCCATGGAACCATTATTACCCTTTAGCTTTCCATTTCTCTGTCGAGCACTTAAGTTATGATTATGATTATGATTGTCAAATTGGTCCTCATTGGTTCCGGAAAAGTTGCAAGTTGATAAAAGTGCACTTGCGGCTTCAACGTACCAGTTATGGCAATCTGAAAATGAAAATACACAGAAAGCCAACAGTTTTGGACTGGACTTTCCTGACAGTAGCATTCTCAGACTGGACAAATTGCATTTCCTTTCGGTACATGGGCCAGCTTAGGCTTCATGGTTTTTGAGTTCGTACTGACCATATGATTGCCTGGCTCGAATAGGCCCAGTCGAAATAAGATTGATTCTTTGTTTCACTTTCATGTGTTCGAGTTAGAAAATTAAAAGACTGCTTAGCTTCCTATGAGGGAAGGCAGAATTTCTTGAAAAGACGTGGAAGTTGAACTGTTGTCTAACCTCCATGAGTGTTGGTTAGTAGTACTTACAACTTCTGATCGATTCTAATAAAATAATCGAAAGCCTTGTAGAAGTAGCAAGTGCTGTTCCCAAATCCTGACTGTGGATTTCACTTGAGATTTCATTATGTTTATCAGGATGAAACCAAAAAGCAGCATAATTACATTACAGCATTAATGGATATACAGCAACAGTAGTGCTGCTCTATATAGAAAGACCTTAAATAATCTAGAGTTGCAGTAAAGAAGTGTTATAGGGATTAGAGGCTACCTACGTAATTAGGGATTAGAGGCTACCTACTTAATTGACATTAACATTGACTTGCAAGTTCTAAAAAGGTCTTCACCTTTTACACATTTTTAGACTGTGCTCAAACCAAATCATCTTTCGAATTTGTGAACTTCCACAAAGTTACAGCAGAACATGGGTTGCATAGGATCCCATATAAGTCGTCAAGGTGTAGGTTCTCTGAACCTATTTGTGGAATTAAATGCCACTGGTCTTCCTCAAATTCTACCCAACAGTCAAAGTTTTATGGTCAAGTTGTTGGCACACCAATCATTCACAGAAAGTTGTGGTCATAAAACCTTGATGGAAATTCATAAAACATGGGCCAAGACCAGTAGACCATCATTGCATGTGCGGAAAACCAGTATCAAAAGTTAAAAATCATTGGTGAAAGTAGAGCAGAAAGAGGTTTACTTTAGGTTTGCAAAGTCAGAAAAGATTCAATTTCTCAAAAGGCAGTTCTTTGGGGAGACAGCAAAGAAAAGCCAGTCTGTGGAGAAACCCAGAAAATATTTCTGATTAGTCTCAAGGTACAGAAGCAATATCAGTAACAAGATAATATTTGCCTCCTAGACTCCATAGCATGTTTCTGCATGAAATTTGGTTTCCAATGGTAAAACAACTAATGTTATGTCAAACTATGACAAGTAAAATGCATCAGAAGGCTTGTATCCCTTGTAAACCATACGCATTATCTTTTTCTTGGAAAGAACCAGATGGGTTGTCTGTGTATGTGTGTGAGAGAGAAGAGTGAAAGAGGGAGAGAATGTGATGAAGAACAGAGAACCAGTATAGTATTGCTTCCTATGTCTAGAGGCATAGGTAACTCCTTTAGCCGTCTTTCAAATCAACTGTTTTCTTTACAGTCACATGCTAGGTTCCTTCCTTCGTCAACTTGCATAACTAAAGCAAACCAAATAAAGTGAAATAAAGAGGATATAAACACAATAATCAAGGCTCAAGGTTCTAATCTTTTTTATGTTCTCTTATTAACCAGTTACTACTCACTTATTCCCTGCAAACCAAATAATATGTTCCATACTTACAGATCAGCTCAATCTATTGAACAATACTCTTACTCACAGCTCTTGCAACACTCAACAGCACATCATATCAGTTGCATAAAATTAGATTCTGGGATTTCTCTTGATGAATCACATAATCCCACGGCAATAACACACTGCCCCGACAACTCTTTTAACACTTTAGATCTGCTGCAACCTTGCTGTCCTGTGCTCAAGGTTCATAACATTTCAATAAAACTTAAAATGGTGAAGATAACATAGGATTCATATGATTAAAACGAAAGTTAAGAATACAAAAAAGTTAGCAAAGCACGAAATATGACCTCACACTTACACATCCAATGCTCTCAATGCAGTTTGGTTGTCTGTCCGATGGAAAGGAAGTAATAATATTAAGTTAAAAGGGTAATGTTGGGTTTAAGAAGTAGAACAGGTGCTAAAAAGAGATTTCATAAGTACATTCAGGTTACTTCAACGGACGCCAACGATCAAACACGGTAAGTAACTAAGTAATTCAATTTTCTATTTGACATTTAAGAAAAAGGTGCCTTGGTAATGGTACGGCCTAAATGGGATCATCTAGTTCTCTATTTTCATGGCAACAGAACTGCATGACTTTACAAATAATGACAGAAAGGCATCACTTTCTTGATTGTACATCTTTACACAGCTATGCCCTTTCTAAAAGATTGGTTTTGATATCAGAGCGAAGCAGTCTTAGCGTGCAGAAGAAAACCCTAGAGTTTGTGAAGAAGAAGAAGAAGAAGAAACATACATGTACATGTTACCGCAGTTTAAAGCCAGATCTGAAAAAGAAAACAGAAACAGACAGATGAGATTCTGGAAGCCATCATGAGAGAAATCTTCCCAATCATAAACTACGAGGGAGGGTTTGGACCATAACTGACACAAAAAAAAAAATCATCATCACATGATCAGAAAAAGAAAACGAAAAGGTCGTAATGATGAAACTTTTTTTCTTCCAGTTGGTCAAACCCTTCATCATTGCACCAATCTGCACACAACTAACAACCTCAGTTAACCAAATTATGAAAACCCCTCAATCCGAAAGTGTTGCGATCCTTTTCCCGAAACGACTAAGATTACTAAATTAAACTGATACAATTCAGAAAAACCAAACCTTTACATGTACCCCATGCGGCATGGGTGATTGTCTTCAGATTAAGTCTCTTTGGAAGCAGTAATTGGGGGGAATGAAGCCTGGTCCGACGACACCGAGCAGTGATCGGCGTCTTAAATTATATCACGCATGTTAGATCTGTACCATCACAATTTCCAAATCGAAAGTCTCGATCTTTACAAGTGTCCTCGAGCCAGACAACATTCCCCTCAAAAAAGAAGCTCCCTTTGCACATCTCCCATCTTCAATTCTTCAAAAGAGAGACAGAAACAGAAAGAGAGAGTGGAAAGTGGGGGGGAAATTGTGCTTCTCTAACTTCGGATCTTATCTCTTTATCCCCCAAGAGTCCCGGCTGTCTTCAAGGGGGATGGCAGAGAAAGATACACACTCACACACAGAGAGACTGAGAGGTGTGGGATCACCATCATGAGTGGGATGATGAAGAGAATGATAATGGTCTATGGGGGTTTATAAGAAGAGTAAATAAAGAGTGGAAACAAAGTAACAAACCCGAACGTTAGTAAAAAGACAAAAGATAGGTGCAGACCTGACCCTACCATCTGGTTTTCTCAGTTCCAGAAATGACCACGACCCCATGCACCTTAGACCAAGTGTATATGTAATCAACTACACCATATGTCTGAAGCTCTATCCACCGTTGGATGAGCCTCAGATGATTTCTGATCATCACCACCTCGTACAAGATTGGTCCGTGTGAAATGAAACACCAAGGCTTGGATTGGATTCGGGGGAGGAGAGTTCAGGTGTGATGACCGATGATGGTGTCATCAAACATGAACTACTTCTGCTAAGACATTAACGCTGTCTATGTACTATGTAACAAAGGAACCAAACACTACCCATTATGGACCGTAGGATGCTGATTCGAAAGCTGTTGTGTTTTTTGGTTTTTTTTTAAATCATGATAATTGAAATTATTGAAGGGTATCAAGAGTAAAGAAGGGCAAGAATTGAGTCAGAGGAGTGGTTGAGTTTCTTAGCTGCCCGATAATAGAAACCCTATTTAATATGGCATCATCCTTTTGGCTCTGGAATTAATTGTAATTTGGAATTTTGCAATTAAAATTTTAATAAAAACTATGAATTCAATTCACAATAAATTTTAAAACAAAGAGAGAATGGACCCTCGTCTGCCGTGTTACTTTAGGCAGAGGCGAGGAGTTCGAGGCGATGACCGACAGACATGGTCAGGGTCCACGCCTTCCTTTTTTCACTCTGCGTTTTCACCCTTCCCTCACTATTTTTCATAATTAATCTAAAATAAATGAAATTATAAGAAAATTTTGTACTTTTTTATGCTTAACTCTGAATTAGGAACAAGAAAAGAGAATGTTGGTCGAAGTTTACCCATTTGAGGATTTCGTTAATTATTTGTTGTTTATAAATTTGTTTCTTCTTCTCTTTTGTTGTCTTTGGAATTGCAGATGAGTTCAGGGTTTCTGTTGGGACATCGTGAATGACCGTATGGTTTTCATGCAGTGCTTTAAATGCTAAGGATTCATGCTTCATAAATACAAATGGTCGTGTCTTGAAATTGGCATTGGTTTGCAGGTAAAAACGTGGACGTTTGGAAGCAGAATAAAGCTTTAATTGCTCGATAAATACGAAAGGAGCCTTACTATGTAGAGAATTGATAATGGTTTCAAATCAGAGGTTCTTATTACAATGAAGAAACATGAGCATTTATTGACATTGATGAGAAGAAAAAAAAAACAAATTCAGAATAAAAATGGTGCTTTGAATCACTGAGGCCAAACATACATAACGTCGGAAGAAAGAAGCAGGTTCTGTGGCACTAAATGGAGTTTGTTTTGCTTATTAAAAGCTTCCCACAATTTTCTTGTTGTCCAGATAGGGACATGGCACGACCATCTTCCAATAAACACACACACACACACATATCTATCTCATGGGTCCAATTTTATTTTCTGGGTCTTTGTCTTGTTACATGTCTCTTTTCCTCTTTCACTCATTTGATAACCCAGTGAAGTTAAGATGGCAGGAAAATGAATTGGGTTGTTTTTAGTTTTGCTTGATTTTAAATGAAAGAAAACACAGTATCACGCGTACTTTTGCATTTTTAATCTTCGTTTTTCAACTTGTGCTGAAATTGAAGTCGGAAAAAAGCCTGAGAAAGAAAAAAAAAAGAGAGACATTATTAGAGATCATGCATGTAGAAGAAAGGTGTGTACTATGTAGAACTGTAACAAAGTAACGCCTTTTGTTAGGTCAAGATATCATTATCATCAAATACTGAATTGAAGAGGACTTGGTACTTAATCATTCAATTAATACTACTCATACAATTCATAATATTCAGTTACCATAATACTACTCCTAGAAAATGATTGCTCTAATTTCGCTACAGGGAATTGTATGATTTTAAGATAAAAGTGCTCCAGATTGATTAGAAACAAAATTGAAATAGAGCAGAGAAGAATATAACGTTAAATGAGAGGAGGGACTGGAAATAGAGTAGAGAAGAGGAATGGAATGGAGGCTGATTCCTGTGAAATAGAGACAAGGGTTATGTTATGTTTTTGTTTTCATGTATGTTTTGTGAGGATGGTAGTGGTGCCCGTATAAGGTGCTGCCATGCTTCTATCAATTTAGCACCAATCTATGGGCTCCACTATTCTCTCTCCCTCTGTGTCTACTGTATATCAGAGTGACAAACGGAGAGGACGGTACTGGCTCCAGATTTCAACGCTTTAGAGTCTTGAAAATTGTGTAGTTCTAAAGCAATAAACGGGGTGAGCGAGCGAGGGAGTACGAGAGAGGGAAAGATAAAAAGTAGGATAGAAAGAAACAACACGTAAATGTCAAATCCTGCATCTGTTACCCAGGATGTCCACTCTTTTTTTTACGTTTGTTATTATTAAACACAACCCAACAAAAACTTTTCTATGATCTACAAAGGACTACAGCTCACACCACACCCCTTGCTCTATTTTTTTTAAAAATGTAGTTTTAGCAGCAGTCAGGATGTCTCTGAGGACAGCATTTTTCCCACCTGGGTATATATGTTCGTTGTCCTCAAGTTCCATGGTCACGTGCCAACCCTACTTTTCTCTCCTCTACGTTTGTGTCCCTTCTCTCACTCAGTCTCAGTGGTGGCTTCAATGGTGGAGTAGTTGAAAAAGAAGAAGAAAAGAAACACTTTCTTGTGGAGCCTTTTTTTTTAATGCTCAAGTCAATATGGTGTCGACATCGAGATACTCATATGTGTGCAAAGCAAGACAAGCTTACAAAATCTTTTAAGTTATAATAGCTTTGAAGTTATAGTTTTATCTAATACAGTCAATGTACACGTTTCTCCGAGTTGGGTTTGAATTTAATATGACGATTGTACTAAAGGAGAAGCCTTTTTTCCCACCTAAAACTCGTTCACTATAGGTTGTAGAGCAAGCATTCTAATTAGTGAAAAGAAAAGGTAGATTCAAGTACAGTATAACCTGCAGTCTTTGTTCGATTATTCCTTTCTAATTAGCTCTTGCTTTGCATGTATAGGTCAATAGGCACGCTTTTACCTATTGTGTGGTAGCATGCTCTACTCCGCATATGTTGGCTCTCTATAGCTAGGACTATCTTGCCTTATAGGTCAAAAATGACACTTATAAGGAGACTTCTGAGTTCCGACCCTTCAATCTTGATGCATCAACTCATTCATTTTCAAAATTATTGTTGAAGCATAATTATGACTAATTTGACAAGTCTTGCATTTAAACTTGTCTGAGTCACAGCTCCTTAGCCAGTTTGATTTGATTCTTACACTTGGGTAACCAATGCAAAGAGATATCTAGGCCTTAGCCAGCAAAGCAAGCCCGATGAGCTCTCACTTCTATCGTTTAGAATATTTTCATACTTTTTTGTTAGGCCCATCTCTGTTCAAGCTTATGTAAGCCCAGACTTATACCTGAAACCTACTTGTCCGGTCCAATAATCAAATGCCGAGTTAAAATTTGCATGTAGGTGTAGCACACGAACACAATTTATAGCCATTGGAATTCCTGGAATCGTCTTGACTTGTTATAGTTATCATTTTCATCATAGGCTCGTTTAGTCCTTTTAAGTTTAGAAGGAAGTTGTTCACGTAATCATCACTAGGGATGGAAGTGAGTTTTTAACCCGATTAATATTCGTACTATCCGATTCAATAGATTTGAATATGGGTAGTAAATCGTAAAAACCGATAGATATGTATATAGATATGGGTTGAGACATAAAAAATGGATATGGATATGGACAGAGTAAAACCCGAACCATGGATACTCATATCCTACCATTTTTTATTAACTCTATTTTTTATTTTTTCTTGAATATTTATAGTTAAATATAATAAAATATTAATATTTTATAAGAAGAAACAACTTTAAAATCTTTACTTTACTCCTCAGTATTTACATTTTTCATCATATTTTATTTTCTTATAGGATAAGAATAATGCAAATGATATGGAGATGAAGTTTCGAATATTGTGGAGTTCACGCAAAGACAATTTGAAGCTTTAATTATTTTAATCTTTGTTTCAGTTCTAAATTGTGAAAAATGTATGTTGTCTTTGTATTATACATTATGATCTTTATTATTCTAATTTTATAATTTTTAATACATACAAATCAAAATCTTGACTTATTATTATTAAAGTAATTTTGATTTGGAACGTTCGCAAAAATCTACTCTT
>JANZLX010000009.1:21858956-21875444 GCA_025531955.1 Erythroxylum orinocense
GCACAATCAGAGCAATCATAGATCTCATGAACAGAAGAATTCCAAAAGTCACTAAACCCAGAAAGAACTTGTCAAACACTCTAATCAAAGAGAGAACGGACCTCAAAACTTCAAAAACCAAAATTAGGCATATCAAAGCAAATGGTGTCAGATGGGTTTCGCCTCACTGGATAGCGCAAGCTGAGAGATTGTATATTGAGTTTGAATAACAACGTATCATAACCAAAAGATCATCATCCTATGGGGAAAGCTTCAAACTTTGCCTAAACAATGACTGAATAAATAGAGTTGAACGGTTGCTCGAAACAAATCTATGAACTTTCTACTTAAAAGAATATGCAAAAGCTTTCAAGAAACATAAAAGGAAAGAAATTGAAGAACCCACTACAAGGAAGCTCAAGGGAACAATACATGATTAACAAAAAATGAAAAACCACCATTAGAGAAGGAGGGAGACAGAAACCTCAGGACCGCCAAGCTCGTGAACCCTAATAGCTTTGACCATTTGGGTACTGGGTGTTGTAGCTGATACTACGGAAACGATCTCACAGCCAACTTTTCTTTGCTTGATGATAGATTGAGTTTCGGACAAGTGATGTTACAATGGTTCTGTCCCAATTTTCCTAGAAAACTCGTAGAGGACCGACGAGAATGATGGGGAAGTGACAAGGACAGTAAACTCTAGGGCGATGGTCTCAGCCTTGAGAGAAGCAAAACAATCAAAGGCGATCACGAAGAGGAGGTGCGACAGAGACAGAGACGAGGTCCGACAGAGATGGAAGAAGGAGAAGGAGGTGCGACAGAGACGAAGGTCGGACGACTGCTTCAGGGATGTAGGTTTCGTGACATTAGCAGGGTTGTTTTTCTCATTTCCCATACTTGTCCGTAGGACATTGTCTTTCTGTACCTCATATTTGAAATGGACAGAAATCTCTGTCTTTGTCCTATGAAGACAGGACAATTTTTCATGCGGACATCAACCAAACACCACGATGGATAGGACTTTTACGTCTTTGTCCATTGTCCTCAGGGGTAAGGACAGTAACCAAACGTAGGGTTAAAGAACAAAGAAGTTGTCAGAGATGTACACCATAATCTCTGTGGGCCGATCATTCCAACTTCTAATAGAAATAAACAATATATTATCACTCTTATTGATGGTTTAAGTTGCAAAACTTGGACTGATTTTTTATAAGGAAAATCTAAAGATTTAATTACTGTGAAATCCTTTACAGCTATTATTTAAGAAAGAAGCAGAGATGACAGTCAAGTTTAATGTGTTTCGTCCGCTCGTAGAAGATAGGGTTTTCGGTGATGTAGATCGCGGGGTGGTTGTCACAGTAGAGGCATGTCGGGTCTGGGTGAAGGACTTCAAGATCGCGAAGAAGATAGAGGACTTATTGGACCTCACAGGTGGTCGAGGCAAGGGCGCGATATTTAGCCTCGAAAGAGTTGCGGGAGACAGTCACTCGCTTCTTCGATTTCCAGGAAATCAAAGAGTCTCCGAGAAACACGCAATAACCAGTGAACGATTTTCTGGAATCGGGACAGCTACCTTAATCGAAGTCAAAAAAAGCTCGAAGCTTTGGAAAAGAGTTGTTTTGAAACAGAATACCTTAGCCTAGTGACCCCTTTAAGTTCGAACCACCCAGTGAGCAGCTCGTAGATGGGAGGTCGTCGGGCTGGACATGAACTGTGAGAGCTGTTGCACGACGAAGCAGATGTCTGGTTACGTCATAGTCAGGTAAATTAACTTTCCTATGAGACATCTGTAGCTTATGACATCCATAAGAGGTTCACCTTCGATAGTTAATCATAGGTTGGTGTCCATTGGTGTAGAAGCAGGTTTGGAGAGCAGGAAGCCAGTGTCTTAAAGCAAGTCAAGAGTGTAATTGTGTTGGCAGAGGATGATCCCAGGAGGAGATCGAGCAAGCTCAAGCCCTAGAAAAAAATTTCATAGTCAAGGTCTTTAATTTTGAAAGCGTTGTCCAAGAATTGTTTGGCGGATTGGATGAGATCAAGGGAGTTGTAAGACAAGAGGACGTCGTCAACATACACGAGTAAGATAATAAGATCATCACGGAGCATCTTTGTGAACATAGAGTGGTTTGACTAAGATTGGATAAAACCAATCGAGAGCAATGCTGAGGTGAGCTTGCGGTGTCATTGTCGACTTGCCTGTTTCAGACCATATAGGCTTTTCCAGAGGTGGCAAACCATATCAGGATGTGGTAGATCTAGACCATCAGGTGGTTTCATATACACTTCTTCGTTTAATTCTCCATGTAAAAATGCATTATTTATATCTAACTGGTGTAAATGCCATTGTTTTGAAGCAACCAGGGTTAGAAGAACATGAATTGTGGTTGGCTTGACTATTGGAGAAAAGGTTTCGGTGTAGTCAAGGCCTTCCTGCTGAGTGAACCCTTTTGCTACAACTCTGCTTTTGTAGCGTTGAAGACTTGCATCTGCATTGAACTTGTATTTGTGAACCCATTTGGATTTGACATCTTTCTTACTTGGAGGAAGAAAGGTAAGATCCTAAGTATGATTCTCCTCTAGTGCTTTTAGTTCTGCTTCCATTGCATCTCACCATTCCTTATATTGAATTGCCTGTTTATAAGAAGTAGGTTCTTTAAGACAGGCAAGTCTAGCTAAAAAAGCTTGGTGTTGAGGGAATAAGGACTCATAAGAGATAACAAAAGAAAGGATGTGAGGGGAGGTATGAGGGAGAGTAGGACAGTCATAGTCTCTAAGGTAAGAAGGTGGTTGAGATGCTCTCATGGAGTAGCAAATAGGTGGAGAAGGTGGTGAGGGAGAGGAAGATGGAGAAGAAGTAGATAAAATAGGTGAGGGTGATAGGTCAACAGAAGTAGGAGAAGAAGGGGTAGGTAAAATAGGGGCAGGTAAGGTTTGTTCTGTTGGGGACTTAAGGAAGGGAAATTGATCTTCATAAAATATCACATTTCTAGATACAAGAAGTTGTTTAGTGTTTAGGTCAAAAAATTTGTAGCCTTTAGTACCTTTAGAAAAACCAAGAAATACACACTTCCTTACTCTAGTATAAAACTTTCTTCTACTTTCCTCCTTAGTGGAAGCAAAGCAGAGACAACCAAATATTCTCAAAGAATTAAGATCAGGGTTAGTGCCAAACAAAATAGAATGAGGAGTATTATGGGATAAAATGGGAGTGGGTACAAAGTTTATCAAATAGATTGAAGAATACGATTTGCCCAAAACTTCGTAGGTAAATTAGCTTGTATTTTCAGAGCCCTTGGAATATTTAAAATGTGTTGATGCTTTCTTTCTACTCTTCCATTTTGTTGTGGAGTTTCCACACATGATGTTTTATGTAAAATGCCTTTCTCTTGATATAAATCTTTCATTGAGAATTTGATCCCATTGTATTACATCTTTCCTAATAAACAAAAAAAAGGATCATCTTTGTGATGCAATTAAAATGTTGCAATTAAAATAATGTCATGCGAATTGATCTTCCCCATGAATGATAGTTGGTTCCTGTCAAGAGAGTTGAAACTAGAACTAGGGAAGGATTTTCGTTTGGGTGTAGATAGTAAGGGCTAGCAGGTGATCTTTTGGTCTTAAAATATTTTGATTATGTTACCCTTGATGATGTTGGCATAGGAAGATCCATAGGAGTGGTCAGCTATGATGAAAGGGAAAGAAGAAAAAAACAGAATGATAATCAACTAAAGATAACGAAGTAATAAAACAGAAACAAAGGGAGCTAGAGACGATTCTCTAATACCATGTGGAAAACCAGATGAAATAATATTTTTGGCTCAAATTGTATTAAAAGGATAGTTACCTTTTATAGGCTTAGGTACAGAGTTTGTTGTAACTGAACTCTCCAAATAAAAACTAAAAAAGCATCTTTGTAAAAACTTATGCAAAAAAGAAATAAAGTAGAAAATAAAATATAGGAGACTAGACATGGGCCTGACTACTTCTCTCAAACTTGGAAATAGATCAAAACAAAACCTTGATCTGCTTATGAGATGAGGTCCAGCTTTAGAGAAGAGACCCGCTCTAAAAGCCTGCTTCATAACCCTATCCAAGTCTCCAGAAATCTTTTGTTAGCTAGGTTTTAGTGTTCTTTCGTATCCTTCTTTGATAAGGATGTCCAATCTAGTGCTATGAACAAATTGTGGTGGAGAGTTTAACTCTCATATATTTGCAAATTTTTGCAACATACATGGTATCAAACATCAACTAATAATAACCTAGATGTCATAATAAAATTTCATATACGAGAGAAAGAATCATATAATCCTAAATATGGTAAGAAGTCTAATGGGAATGAACATGGAGCTAAAGAATTTCTAGTCTGAAGTTATTACTTTGAGTCTTCATATTTTAAATAGAAGTCCAATTATAGCAATTCAAAATACAAAATTAAAAGAGGTATCGAGTGGTCTCCAACTAGCAGTTAATCACTCAAAAGTTTTTAAATGCATAGCTTATGTGATTGTCTTTAATAAGAAAAGGAATAAGCTAGAAGAAATAGGTATTTTTTAGGAGTCAGTGATTATTTTAAAGCTTACATGTTGTACAATCCTTACATTAAGAAGATTATCATCATTTGTAACATATTTTGAATAAATACAATTGTTAGGAAATGATTCTAAGCAAAACATACCTAAATATTTTTTTAAAAAATTAAACAATCTTATAACTTGTAGGAATTACAAGGTTTAACAATGGTAACTATTTCATAAAAGACAAAAGGGACATTTTGGTCCTAAAATACTTAAATAACACATATCACCCAAGATATTACCCATACATTATACTTAACTTTACTTTAAGCTATGTGTCATAAACTTCATTGCATGGCCACATCGTTTCAAAGCTTGGGACATCTACACATTTCAGCTTCGTTTCTGTAACTGAGATCATGTGGGATAACTCTGATACTTTCTCACATTGGATTCCTTTCGTTGCTCGCTATGTAAATTTTATCCCAAAGAAAATCTTCCTCCTTCAACACTATAATATGTTGATGGTTGCATTTGCACTCGGATATTATACATGTCTGCTTAATGCTCTATTGAATTGTTGTACCTTAATAATTTCTTTCAGACATTAGCAATAATGTTAGAATCTTGCTAGAAAATTGATCTTATGTTTATCAAATTCTTTATGGCATAGCTAATCATTTGTTGTAGGTTTAGCTATTGAATCCAACAAAGTTAGTTCTCTTGCCTATTGAAGGATTTCAGTACTGAGCTAAGTAGCAAATTTTTTTAACTCCCTTGTAACATCTCACATTCCTTTCCTCTTAAGTTTGTAGAGATAAGGGCTAAAAGTAATTAAAATAAGTGATATGTCTTCTCCTAAGATAGTAGTCAATAGAAATCATGAGGAACGTTAAATGAATTAACGTTCAAGTGTCACCCACAAATCCCGAGCAATAGAACAACCAAGGGCTAGGCGAGTCATAGAGCTAATGAGACATGTGGTGAGAAAAAATATACTAGTCAATCAAACTATTGCCACTAGAGATACTCAAAGGAGGAAGAATGTGAGGTGGAGACTTCGACTATTGGTGGTGAAAGTGACCTATCAAGATAACCATAGAACAAATGCTTTCAAAACAACTTTGACTTAATTTCTTCAAAACAAAGTAATAGTTTTGTAACAAATTTGTGATTTCATGAAATGATAAAACTGGAGAACTAATTCCTGCCATGGTCGAGTTTAAAGATGAAGGTTGTTGTTGAATTTATGAACTTGGTACTTATGTTTGATGTAATGATGGATTTATCAGCACTTTCTAACATATATTCAACGATAATATACATTACGATAGGCCAATAAAATAAACATGAAAGAAAACAAAATTACCTCCTGCCATTGTTGATTGTTCTTGAAGAGTAGCGTTTTTGGAATTCTTTTAAGCTCTCAATTCCCAAATAAGATGGTGTATGTTAAGAGAAGAGAACAGAAGCTTAGGGACCCAAAATCAGAGAAAAAAATTATATGAATGTGCTTGAAAAGTTACCATAAAAATAGGAATTGAATACGCACTAAATTCATAACATTTAGACCATTACTATAGCAATAATTTGAAAGGTTCTCACATTCTCCCACTTGGTCCATACGTTTAACTTGGCATCACATCCTAATCTGGTCCAAGTATAATATATGAATCATGACGATAGGTCCTTTAGTAGTTGAGTATTATCTTTCATGTATTACGGTATACTATAATTGTATCAACTTAATGTGGTAACATTACTTAATGAATAAGTCTTATGTTTATTCTAGGTCCAAAATAATCAATTTTCTCAAAATTCAATAATGTGCACCGTAATAAGAGAAAATATTAGAAGAGTTTCATAAAAATAACATTGTCCATACGATGAAAACTATATAGTGGAACTCAATCCTATTCTAACAACATGATCTTTGAACTTCAATGGTGGCATGGCTTTTGTTAAAGGATCAACTATCATCAATTTAGTGCTAACGTGTTCAATGACCACTTTCTTGTCCTTAACACATTCCTTTATAGATAAAAACTTGATGTCGATGTGTTTACTTCGACTACCACTCTTATTGCCTTTAGCTAGAAAAACAACAGCTGAATTGTCACAATCTATCCTCAATGGCCTAGAAATGGAATCTACAAGTCTAAGCCTATATATGAAACTTTTTAGCCATATGTCATATGATGTAGCCTCAAAATAAGAAACAAACTCAGCCTCTATGGTAGAAGTAGCAATCTCCATGGTGGAAGTAACAGTCAAAGACTACTTGGCACTCCTCCAAGATATGACTCCATTGGCAAATATGAAGATATAACTTGATGTTGATTTCCATGAATCAACACACCTAGCAAAATCTAAATCTAAGTATCCTGTTACCTCCAAATTATCGGTGCATCTATACGTAAGCATGTAATCTTTGGTGCCTTGAAGGTATCTCAATACTTACTTTGCAGCTCTTTAGTGATCTAATACTGGGTTACTCTGATATTTGCCTAACATTCCAACAACATATGCAATGGCAGGTCTTGTACAAACCTGAGCATACATCAAACTTCTAACTGCAGAAGCATATAAAATGTTTTTCATTTGTTCCCTTTCAAAAGCATTTTTAAAGTATTGGTCCAAATTGAACCTATGCCCCTTCACAATGGGTGCTACATTAGGTAAACAATCTTTCATCCGAATTCTCTCTAAAACTTTATTAATATAGGTTGCTTGAGATAAACCCAAAACACCATAGAATCTGTCTCGATGTATCTTAATGCCAATGACATAAGACGCATCACCCATATCTTTCGTTTCAAAATTTTTAGAGAGAAATTGTTTCACATCATATAACAAACTCCTATCATTGGCCGCAAGTAATATGTCAACCATATATAATACAAGAAAACAAATTTTACATCCATTAACCTTCTAGTATATACATTGATCCATGATGTTTTCTTCAATACCAAATGATGAAATAATATCATGGAATTTCAAATACCACTAGCGGGATGCTTATTTTAATCCATATATGGATCTTTTAAGATTGTAAACCAAATGCTCACCATTAGTAGAAGAAAATTCTTTTGTTTGTTTCATGTAAACCTCTTCCTCTTGGTCACTATTTAAGAAATCCATTTTTACATCCATTTGATGCAATTCTAAATCAAACTGAGTAACCAATGCTAAAATTATACAAAGTGAATCCTTTTTAGACACAGGAGAAAATGTATCTGTGTAATCGATTCCTTCATTTTGAGTGAATCCTTTAGCATTAAGTCTTGCCTTATATCTCTCATTATTGCTTAGTGAGTCTTTCTTTGTCTTAAATACCCATTTGCAACTTATGGGTTTTGCTTCTTTAGGCAACTTAACAAAATCCTAAACATTGTTATTCTTCATAGAATTCATTTCTTTTTTCATAGCATTGTACCATAAATACGATTCATTATAACTTATGGCTTGTGATAAGGTTTCAAGATCATTTTCAGCTCCTATATTATAGTCAAATTCTTGTATATATACAACATAATCACTAGTAATAGCTAATTTGCTTGTTATAGTAGATCTCCTAAATGATGCACCAAACACGTATATGTTGCAAACTTAACGTATGTTATTCTTAAAGTTTGTTGTTCAACTGGTTGCTGAATGTTGTCAAGTAATTCTTGAATAACTAGATCTACCAGATTATCAACAACTTGTGGTATTTCTTGATTGTCATTTATGTTTACAATAAGCTTTTGAATTTCAACAGTTGGATGTATAACGTCTATTAGAACTTGAGGATCGTTGTGAATGACAATCATCTTACTATTTGAGGTGGAAGGTGGAGTATCCATATGATCATTATAAGAGACTGCATCTTGAAATTGATCCCTCCCACTAATCAAGTTATTCTCAAGAAATTTTGCATTTCTTGATTCAACGATTCTAGAGTGATATGATGGACAATAGAACCTATATCCCTTAGACCGTTCAATATATCCAATGAAATACCCATTTATGGTCCTTAGGTCCAATTTCTTCTTTTGTGGATTATAAATTCTTACTTTAGATGGACATCTCTAAACGCGTATATGTTGCAAACTCAGTTTCCAACCTTTAAATAACTCAAAAGGCATCTTTGGAATAACTTTAGTTAGAACCTAGTTTAATATATATACAACCATCTTAAGAGCTTCATTCCACAAGGAACTGGGAAGTTTAGAGCTATTTAACATACTCCGTACCATGTCCAATAATATTCGGTTTCTTCTTTCTACCACACCATTCTAGTTCGAAGATCCAAGCATAGTGTATTGAGCTACTATCCCTTTTTTTTTTAAAATACCTCGCAAATGGACCAGGTGCTTATCCACCTTCAGTATATCTACCATAATATTCCCTACCTCTATCAATTCTCACAATCTTAATATGCTTATCACATTGCTTCTCTACTTCTACTTTGAACATTTTAAAAGCATCTAATGCTTCATTCTTGTTATGAAGCAAGTAGAGATGTATATATCTTGAACAATCATCTATAAATGAGATGAAGTATTTCTGACCATAATCCGTATGTATAATTTCTAATATGTCCGAACTTCTCTTGGCACCTTTCTTTGATTTGTTAGTCTGCTTTCCCATTATGTAGTCCACACAAATATCAAAATCAGCAAAATCCAAAGTACTAAGTATTTTGTCAGTCACCAATCTTTTAATCCTTTCTATGGAGATATGTCTTAATCTCCGATGTCACTACGTAGAGGAATTTTCATTCATGACATAATGTTTTGTTCCAGCATGAACATGTGTTGCATTGTAACAAGTATTATCTTATAAATTAAAACAAAAAATACCATCAAATAATGTACCATCCCAACAAATTCATATTTATAATGTAACTTTAAAGATTTTTCTGAAAAATGAAAGGAATATCTAAACGGTATAAGTCATGAAACTGAAATCAATTTCTTAGAGAACGTATCTTGTTTATAAAATGTCTTTCCTAGTTTTAAAATTAAATTGTAATCCCCAATAACCTCCACACAAGAACGTATCTTGTTTATAAAATGTCTTTTCTAGTTTTAAAATTAAATTGTAATCCTCATCAGCCTCCACACGTGAACATATCTTGTTTTCGTATAAGATATATTGCTCACTTTCCATTGGCTTCCTTGGGTTTTGCAAATTCTGCAACACATTTGTAATATGGATTGTACAACCAGAATCAATCCATTATGTGTCATGACAAATTTCAGCCATATTAGATTCAAAACAAACTAGTGAGATTAGATTACCTTTCTTTTCAAATCATTTTTTACGTTTGACACAATCCTTCTTCATGTGTCCTTTCTTCTTACAAAAGAAGCACTTGGATTCCTTCTTAATGTCAACTTGGATAGGTATTTGACGTTTTCCCTTAGAGTTGGCTTGATTTTTCTTCTTGCCTTGAACAACCATATGTGCACTCTACGAACTCTCTCCCTGTCTCATTGATAATCTCCCTTCCTCTTTGACACACATGGTCATTAATTCATTTATTGACCACTTATCCTTATATGTATTATAAGAGATTTTAAAGAGTTCGTATGGTGGTGGAAAGGTGTTCAAAATGTAATGTACGAGGACAGAACCAGACATCTCAACCTCTAGTTTCTTTAACTGAGTCGCAATGTCCCTCATGCTTACACACACCTCAGACATCGATGAGTCTTGTAAATGAAAACTTTATAATTAGGGCGCTTGCAAATGCTTTGTCTGAAGTTTCGAACTACTCGTCAATAGCCTTCAGTAGAGCATGAACATTGCCATGTTGTTTTACGAAACCACAAATGCTGGCAGAAAATTTTGTTTTAATGAACATCACTCTTAGGAGATTATATCGCTCTCAACGTTCATAAGGCATAATTTTAGCTGTAGTGCTGGCCTCTGTTACCTTAGGTGGTTCATCCTTCTGGATAGCATAATCAATATCCATCCATCCCAATTGAAGAAGAATTATCTCCTTCTAAATCTTATAATTTTCACCCCTTAGTTCGGGAATTTCACAACTTGTATAAGAGAAACTAACAGTTTGAATAGCTGCATAAATTAAACGTACATACTACTTATCAATAAATTGAGGCTAACAAACTATATATATGTATTACCAATGTAAAACATATCTTGAAAGACAAAATCAAATGACAAAAAATTGCTTGTGTGCTAAATTTTTAATTAAAACATATTTGAGTTAAATTATATGATAAAACTATCAAATTATACACCAATTTCTAATAACTGTGGGTAAATTAGAAAAATAATTTGATATTTGGTTCTAATTAATTATTCAAATATAATAAAAATTCTTATGGGATAAAATTTATTATACTAAAATAATTAATTACAATTAAAAGTCTCTCAACTTTATGTGATTAATTATATAAATATATAATTAGAGTTGTTGGGCTAAGCCCTAATAATTAATTACTCAAATCTTTTAATCCATGATGTTATTCAAAAGGCAAAATATAGATATAATAGCCACTGAATAATCTGTTGCATGATTAACAATTATTCAAATATAATATTAACGTATAATATATACAAACATAAGCCATCAGTTCAGATGGCTGAAACTCCCCATGCCTTGTTTTTATTAAAACAAAATGCAGAGCATAGCTAAAACAAATATCTG
This sequence comes from Erythroxylum orinocense, assembly GCA_025531955.1. Taxonomy (NCBI): domain Eukaryota; kingdom Viridiplantae; phylum Streptophyta; class Magnoliopsida; order Malpighiales; family Erythroxylaceae; genus Erythroxylum; species Erythroxylum orinocense. Next base: position 21,870,120 of record JANZLX010000009.1, read on the forward strand.
ATTGTTAAAAAAAATGCAGAGCATAGCTAAAATCACATAAAAAGACGTTGTTAACACCAATAGATAAAACGATGCAATCAAATATCTTATTTTGATTTCAAAACCCATACAAAACGATGTAGTTTAGCCATATGAGTCTTCTTCAACCTCCAGTCGGGTCAAATAAACCCAAGTCACGACCCATCGGATGCTCCACAAAATAAGACAAAAAGCCAACACAAAAATGCATTTTTAAAAGTAGAAACACTTCCAAAGCACTTCTAAAACACTTAATTGAAGATTCCTACTTTTAATCTAAAAGAAAACATCCAAAAACAACTCAAAATCGAAAGTTTTTTAATTTAAAAATTTTTCCAGAATTTTGAAATTCTCCAAAAACTTCAACAAAACAGAGGTTAACCTTGCTCTGATACCAAATGGTAGCACTTTCTAACATATATTCTACAATAATATACATTAAAATAGGCAAATAAAAAAATGCGAAAGAAAGCAAAATTACTTCCTCCCATTGTTGTTTGTTCTTGAAGAGTTGAGTTTTTAGAATTCTTCCATGCTCTCAATTTTCAAGTACGTTGGTGTATGTTAACTGAAAAGAACAGAAGCTTAGAGACCCAAAATCAGAGAAAAAATTTATATGAATGTGCTTCTATTAAGCACAATAAAAGTTACCATAAAATTAGGAATTGGATACCCACTAAATGCGTGACGTTTGGAACATTAACGTAGCAAGAATATGAAAGGTGCTCACAGGATTGGGATTGTAATCTGTAGTTTTGAAGAAATACATGTGTTATCGATATGCATGTTTGGCATGATCACACAATACAGAATTTTCTATTGATTCAATCATGTACAAGGGGCAGCTTTATTACTGTATTGTGAGTTCTGCATAAAAATAATGACGTCTTGATGATAGTTCAGCCAAAAGACCTTCTTTCAACAGGATACTTGATGCATGATGGCCATTATATACGCCATTAAAGTTCCTGAAAGTCCAACACCCCTGAGTTCAGTCAAAGTGATATCCCGTTTCATTATAAGGATGGTGCCTACTTGTACCCTAAAGAAGTCATTCCTTGCGGCGTCCGCTTCATCTTTCTTATAGAAAAGAAGCATTACCATAGATAAAGATACGTCTCTCTTTAAAGTTTTTCATAAACCTGAATCTGACGCAAGTATTAGAGTATGAACTTTAGAAAACACTCCAAGGTCTTTCTTGAATGCATCCTTATAGATTAAAGCAGCACAATAGTTAAAAGGCACGGTCAACCCAATAAGTCCAATCAGAAAGGGCATTAATTTCAGCCCAACAAATCTCTTGTTACTGGTCAAGTTTGTTGCCTTGGCTATCTATAATACAATTTGCATGCTAATCATCTCTTCTAACTAATTAATGCTAATTACACCAAAAATAACAACATTTAGTGAGAGTTTCACATAAATGTAGATTAGGAGTTTAATAAAACCCAATCTTACTCTATCAAATAAAGAGGTTATTTCTTATTAATTTCTGCTAATTAAACCACTAGATTGAATAACAAAAATTGAGACTAAAATGCATTAGTTCTTTTATTTAATATCAAATATTGTAATAATATGTAAATTTAACAAATTAATAATTAATAATTCTGTTTGATTAATCAATAATAAATTTGGATGCAATATGTATCATGCTAATTATTGCAAAATTTTTAAGGAGTTTTGACCAATAATTAAAATTTTTAACCAGTTCAACCGATTCATTCGTCTAATTTTTTAGTTAAGTTTTCAATTATTTGGTTCAATTTAGTTTAATAACTTTTTTTGTTAAAAACTAATTAATTTATTAATTAATCAGTCAATTTTTGTAAATTAATAATTTTTATAAACTAAAATAAATCAATTCTTCATTTAATATTTTCTTTTTTAATTAAACTTCAAATTTTTCGATAAGTAAGGACAATATCTTTTAATCATATTTCAAATTCTTTAATTTTATTTAATCTTTAGCTGATTTTAGACAGTCTAATACTAGTTAAACCCTTTAAACCTTAAATTTTTTGTCTTATTAGTTTAACTTTCAGTTTATTTTTGAATCATTGATTTTGACAACTCAAATATAAAATTTCTACCATTAAAGGCTCTTAAAAGGAGAACAGATTCTCTGTTCCAATTAACCAATTTCTACTTTGTTCCATTAAATCTCATCAATACATTTATGTGAGATTCACACAAATGTGTGGATAAAATAAAATAGAACAAAATTGGCACGTAACAAAAAGAAAATAAGATCTTGTTTGCTTAAAAGGAACATTCTTATCAATTGAACTAACAATAAAAAAATATAGTACGCTACTTATGACAAAGCAGTATGTTATAAGTACACAGCAGTTGGCGATTTTTCTTTTTAAGAGCACTCATTAGGGTCAACTTATATGCGGTTGGAGCACAATATTTCAATCCTGTTTCATTCTGATCTATATATTTATACAAATTCTATATAAATGTGTGAATAAAATTTAATAAAATAAAGCTGAAATTGGTTAAATGAAACAAAGAATCTAACGCTTAACTTAAATGAGGATAAACGTTTGTGATAAGATTTCTTGTTTTTTCACATTTTTTTAGAAATTTCAAAGCTCTAATTGAAAGGGGGAAGATTTATTACCTTCACTAATTTTGAGGGCATCCATTGGTATATATATACATATATGCCCACTACACAACTCATTGCGATAGATCCCATCCAACAATATTTTCTTCAATAGCTTTTGCCTTCTCCATCAAATCACTCTCTCTTATTCCATATCTTGTGCACTTTCACTTACAAGGTAGAGTCGGCATCAGAATTCTCTTGACGAGTCACCTCTCATCATTTCTCCTTAGTCACTTTTTCTTCAAATCATACGACTTTGGATCTTTTTGAGAGATGCATTAGCTACTATTTATTACTTCTTCTTATTCTCTTTGTACGATTAATCCTTACATCTTTTCTTAAAAAAATAAAAAGATTTTAAGCAAATTTTTAAAAATTCAATCAATTCAACCATAAAAATTTGAAGTCGTTTAATTTTTAACTTTTTGGTTCGATTTATTTTAATAATTATTGTTATAAAAACTGATCATTTTATCAAATTATAGGTTAATTTTATTGATTAATAAGTTCTTATAAATTAAAATAAATCAATTAATTATCACCTAACAATCTCTTTTTTCAATTAAACTTCAAATTTTTCGATAATTAAGGACGATTTCTTTCAATCATATTTTGAATTCTTTAATTTTATCCAATATTTGGTCGGTTGTATCACGGTATAATACTAGTTAAACCTTTTAAACCTTAAACTTCTTATTTTACAGGTTTAACTTCCGGTTCAATTTTTAAAACATTAACTTTAAGTCTTACAAGCGTAATTAACAACATAAGTTTTGACTTGGGATTGAAAGAAAAAAAATTAAAAAACAATGTTCCAACAATGTAAACACTTTTGCATATGATTATAGAATTTTAAAAAATTATTACAAAGAATGAGGTATTACAATATTCATTTCGTGAAACCTCAAGCGGCGTAATAATCAATTAAATCATAATGTGCGATATGTGACTTTTTAATTTTATTCTTGTACTTTAAGTGATTTTGTTAATTGTTACTTAGAGTGATTCATTAATTTGGTGCTATGAACTAGCAAGAATTACTTTTAGTGCATTAAAAAATAAAAGGACTTTTATCTTAATAAATATTAAGATACTCTTACTTCTCTAGCTACCCTCATGGCATTCATTTTGCTTGCTTTAATTTGGTGCAATAAAGTGTAAATATGATATTATCTTTTTTTAGTTGATAAAATTCGCATTCATTACTATATTTTGGATAAATTATTAAATAGATGAAATTATTGTAACATATATATTCCATATAAATTATTTAATAAATTAATTACTAAAAATTAAATAACAAAGTCAATTTAACTAATATTTATAATTTTAATCCATTTTCGATTAACTACTATTCAATCTTTAAATTATAACCACTATTCATTTTCGGTTCAGTAGAAGACATTATAGTAAAAAAGATCGGGTTGGATCTGGATCTTATGGAAAGCCGGGGTTTACCTTACTATTCTTCTAGCGCATCGCCAATTCATTCATACTTCTGTCCATTATGAGTCTTCTTGTTTCGAGTTCACCGCTGTGTATGCCAGCCCTCAAGTGGCGACTCGGTCTTATCTCTGGCCAGTGTTGGAGAGGTTAGGCCGTTTGGTTCAGCAGCCGTGGCTTGTTGGCGGGGATTTCAACGTCAAATTAGAATTAGTTGATAAATGGGGCAGGGCCCGAGCCCAGCAGGTGGCAAACCCACGTTTTCAAGACTGGGTCCATCGGAGCAGTCTCCATGATCTCGATTATGTGGGCTCTAGGTTTACGTGGCGTCGCGGTATGATCTAGGCTCGTCTGGACTATCTCTTTGGCTTGACGGCGTGGCTCCATACCTTCCCTCACTTGGTCAATTTCCATTTACCTTTCCTCGGTCACATCGCCGAGCTTTCGGTTTCAGAATGCTTGGTTAACCCATCCGGGATTTGATGCCTTGGTTGATATCCATTAGGATACCACTGAGGAGAATATGTTTTCTTCTTTAGGGCACCTTGCCCATCATCTTGCGCACTGGAATTGCACAGAGCTTGGACATATCTTTCACCGCAAGAAACGCCTACTCGCGCGCTTGCAAGGCATCCAGCGGGCCATGACAGGGGCTAACCAGGAACCCTTGCTAGCCCTGGAGGAGCATCTGAGTGGCGAGCTGTTGCAGGTGCTGTGTGAGGAGGAAATTTATTGGCATCAGCAAGCCAAATGCGACTGGATTTCGCATGGTGATCGGAATACTAAGTATTATCATACAATTACCCTGTCCAAGCATCGGAAACTCACGATTACAAGCCTCACGAGTCCCCTGGGGGACAGCATATCGGACCCTACCCAGCTCGCCAGTTTAGCTCACGACTTTTTTGTCCAACCTTACACATCCGAGAGGGGACCTTCCTCCTGTTTCCCGATCTCTCTGTAGGAAAATCCCGGTGCATGTATCACATACACACGGTGCGGAAAACAAAAAAAAATTATTCCGGAACTTTTTCGAAGTTCAGGATCTATGTATTTATACAAAGAATCAAACCATAACGACCAAAGGAGACCGTCTCTAACAGTATCCACGTAGAAGTCGGAGAACCTAACCGAATCAAACCTTTTGACCCAGAAATAGCTAGAATAAAAAAGAGAGTGCTAGCTCTTACCTTATTCTTGGAGAGCACAAGGTGAAGGAGAGGAGAAGGTGATGAAGCTTGAAGTAG
>JANZLX010000009.1:21910944-21921087 GCA_025531955.1 Erythroxylum orinocense
AACATAATTTTATTAATAATTTGTTAATAAATATTATATAAGAGATTAAATAAATTTATTTAATTAAAAATAATTTAACTTTAAGTTTTTCTAAAATGTAATTATTATCAGTGATAAAAATATAACTATATTAACATTGTCAATTAAACATATTTTTATTTTTATTTGAAAGAAAAATATATAAAAAAATTAAAAATAAAAACTGAAAATTAAAAAAAAAAAGTAGTCCGTTTCAATCAGTAATGTTTCTTCCTGATACCATTCCCTTATAAATCAACCCAAAAGACAAAACAGTCTAGAGTTTGTCCCTTTTTATCATTAATATTGTCAAAAAAAGTGAAATTCAAAATATACGTCGCTGGGAAGGACGTTAAACTTGGTAACTGTTGATCCTGACATGGTCTATATTCAAGTTGAAAGGAGCTTAAACGTAATTAGTTAAACAAGTCTTGAGAACGATGACTTGTCTTCCAAACACAAGTCCCAATCACCGCATTTACTTATATGTCCATGTCCTTTTCATCCTCGAAGCAACATCTGTGCCGGCAATAACTGAAATAAGTACAAACTAACAGAAAGTACAAACTAACAACATCAATACAATACGTATACATAACTTCTAACCACGATAGAATTTTGTTTCGATACCATAATCGTCAACTTCCTCCGAGTGATGAACACGGGGACAAAAAAAAAAAAAAGGTATGAACTTCACGCGTAAAAATCATGTGATGATTGATTAATGTTATCTTTTCTTATGATTATATTATGACGAAAGAGTTGTATGTCATGCGTAAATAATTATACATTTAGTTACGTATTAATTATAATTTCAAATATAACTTTAGTTTTGTCATCATCAATAACAACACTTAGTAAAAATTTTGATAACACGTCAGATTTAAAAAGGTCTAATAATATATAACTTTATCTTTAATTAACAGAGCAGTTATTTTTTTTAACGAAAATTGTTGAATTGTTTTTATATAATGGGAGAACTCACGACTACAATTTTAGAAATATATATATCAAACAATAATTTGAGAACACTTGAATAAATAACTTATCTTCAATGCAAAGTCAAATTGTTTATTTTAAAGATACGTCAAAATCTTTGGATAGTTCCCATTAATGTGGTTGAATCATACCGGAGAACTTAATTGATTAATGAAAATGAATGAATATATTAAAAATTCTAAATTAGTTAATAAATTACATGAATCATCGGGAGAGAAAACAAAATGCAAAATAGTTTCTATTAATTTTGCGAAATAATTGGATTCAGGTGAAGCATGCAAAATTGGACTGGGGCATACGAGTGTTTGCGTTCTCATTGGCATACGAAAACGGCGCAGTTGCCTCTCCGACAGCTACGACGTCATCAGTGGAAAACACAGGATCCCACCCTCCAGCGCGTCCCACACGAGTCCGAATGCCAAAGATTTAATTACCTATCCACGTTCCGTCATGCACCCGTTGCGGCGCTTCTCTATAATCTATAGATGCATCATCATAATTTTTACATACGGTCCTACTATAAACACCCTTTTTTTTCAATTTTCTCGTCAAAAGGCTTCTCTTCTTCGGTTCTTCCCTATATATACACCTGCCAACTTACGTCCTTCTAGCAACAAAAAACCATAAATCAATCACACTTGTTCTAGCCATCCATATATATCTTCTCTCAGTCCCAGTTTCTCTAGTTGTAATCCAACAATGAGAACCGACATAGATAGCTTCTGGGTCTTTGCCTTGGTCTCCAAATGCTCAGCCTTTACACAAGAAAACGCTGCATGGTCCGTTCTGATCATCACCCTAGCTTGGCTAGCTATTACCCTTATTTACTGGGCTCACCCTGGTGGTCCAGCCTGGGGGAGATACTATTTCAGAAGAATTTCTTGCTCTTCTGGTAAGAGTAAGACCATTCCAGGTCCTAGAGGCTTTCCCTTAATTGGCAGCATGAACCTCATGATGTCTCTTGCTCATCACCGAATCGCTTCTGCAGCCGAGACATGCAAGGCTAGGAGGCTTATGGCTTTTAGCCTCGGGCAGACTCGCGTTATCGTAACGTGTAATCCTGACGTTGCTAAGGAAATATTGAACAGTTCGGTATTTGCAGATCGTCCCGTAAAGGAGTCTGCTTATAGCCTATTGTTCAATAGAGCAATTGGGTTCGCTCCTTATGGGGTATACTGGCGGACTCTCAGAAGAATCGCGTCTGCACATCTTTTTTGCCTGAAACAAATCAAAGCTGCCGAGGCTCAGAGAAGGGCAATTGCTTCTCAGATGCTTGATATGTTTAAGGAAGAAGAACAAAGTATCACAGTTCGTGGAATACTGAAACGAGCTTCACTTAACAACATGATGTGTTCGGTTTTTGGCCGGGAATATAGATTGGACTCAGTCAACAATGAAGTTGAAGAACTAAGAGAACTGGTTGACCAAGGATACGATCTATTGGGTACACTAAACTGGAGTGATCACCTCCCTTGGCTATCAGATTTTGATCCTCAAAAAATCCGGTTCAGATGCTCAAACCTCGTGCCACAAGTGAACCGCTTTGTCAGCCGAATTATTTCCGACCACAGCGCTACAACTTGCAACGAAACGCGAGATTTCGTTGATGTTTTACTGTCTCTTAAAGGCTCCGAAAAGTTATCAGACGCCGACATGATCGCCGTCCTTTGGGTGAGTATCCCAAGCCGTACCATGTTCAGTGTACTGTATTTTTATTTAAATTTGTACCAAGTTGTACTAGCTGTAGGATTTGACGGTTTCTCTTTGTGTAGGAAATGATATTCAGAGGCACCGATACAGTTGCGGTTTTGATGGAGTGGATTTTAGCAAGGATGGTGCGTTATCCGGATGTTCAATCATTGGTGCATGATGAACTTGACAAAGTTGTTGGCAAATCAAGAGCCGTAGCTGAGTCAGATACACAAGGCTTGGTGTATCTACAGGCGGTAGTAAAGGAAGTGTTGAGGCTACACCCACCAGGCCCACTTCTCTCGTGGGCCAGACTAGCCATCACTGATACACTCATTGATGGGTACCACGTGCCTCAGGGGACCACTGCAATGGTGAACATGTGGGCCATATCTAGAGACTCGGACTTCTGGGCTGACCCGCTCCGATTCAACCCCGAGAGATTCTTGACGGCTAACGCGTGTGAGACGGAGTTTTCTGTGCTGGGGTCCGACCTAAGGCTCGCACCGTTCGGTTCGGGTAGACGGGTCTGCCCCGGTAAGGCCTTGGGCTTAACGACGGTCACTTTCTGGGTGGCATCGTTACTGAATGAATATGAATGGCTACCGTCCGATGGAAATAACGTTGACCTGTCAGAAGTTCTAAAGCTATCTTGTGAGATGGCAAGTCCTTTGACCGTTAAGGTACGCAGTAGGCGCTCTCAATAACCATATCACTAATAATAAGAACAGGAAAAGGCATTAAAAAAAAAAAGAGAAGGAAAGAACACAACGAGTACTGATGATGCAACAAATATAATGAAATTATCTTTTTTACTTTCAAGTCAAAATCTGGCCCATGTAACAGGCAGAGATGTAAAGTTTGAGTCAGCATCAAGTTGCTGAATCTGAGGTCTGTTACTGTAATTTCCAAGCTTTTAATTCGGTTGTTGAAGCTGTCTTGAAATCTCTTATTTTGTACGACGAGTGTTTACTGGTGTAAATACGGTTTAATGGTAAGAATATATGTTACGGCTTATTATCCTTTTATTTCTGGCCATATTTTCATTACATCAACTAGTTATAAGCATCGGTCTCAGGTATACGTGTCACTGATGTTCAGATCGTTTAATGTTGTGTCCTATCATCGATTTTGCCATAGCCTATCAGTGTCAGATGAAGTATAAATTGTGGTTAACGATTACATGTTGATTAACTAAATGACTTAACTCTTAAGTTTGATCTGAATTAATTATACTCGACCTAAATTAATATTTTATTATAATTATATTGAATTATTAATTTAAATCGAGTGTAGTGGATTTTAAATAGGTTTAAAAGTTGAGTTAGATTATTATATTAATGAAATTTGAGCTAAGTTTTTTAAAAACTTAAAAATTAGGAAAAAATGTCAAGAATTTTAAATTTTAAGATTTTATTCTAAAGTTTCTTAAACCACAAAAAAGTATATCTCTTTTACATTGTAAATTATTATAAATACTTAAAATTTTATTTAATATGAAAAAAGAAGAGTTGGCTCATACCGCACTTCTTAATAGAATTCCAATAACTATACCAGCTACAGTGGTCTTTCAGTGAAGTATGAAAAAACGGACAACAAAATGGTACGTGTAGAAGGAGGTCGTAGGTTGGCGTGGTGCATTCGGCACATACAATGAGAACCATTGAGAGGACCATATGAAGCCAACCACAATAATCCAATTAACAATTCAATCCCTTCTCTTAATGAAACTGATAATGACTTGCCACCAGTTCCATTAACTCAGGTTCTACTATTCATAGCCTCCCTCACCGGGAATTGCCCCACGATCGTTAAGACATACATTGTGACTGCTTATGGAATCTAAACACAAGAAACAAAATACAAGTTAGGTTTTGGATAAGGAACATGGTAGCTTAAAACTGAGGTGAGTGTCGATCGACTAGTTTAAACTCGTCCTTTTCAATCCGATTTCCGCGTGGATAGATAGTTGTATTGTCCCCAAGTTGCTAATTATGATATTTCTTGGGGGTTTGAGGACCACTTAGGTGCAATAGTACATACATAATTTTTTCGATTTGTCATGTGTTTTGTGTCTTAAGTGCATACAAAGAAAATGGCTATGTTACGTACTTACGTGTGAGTGGACAAAGAAGAAAAGGACCTTGTCTGGGTGACGTGGTAGATCTGATGCATTTCAGAGTTTTAAAGGACATAAATTACAGAACACAACTCATCGATCCAACATTTGGAGAACACTGTCCTGTTTGGTCCTAAACCTGAACCGTTTACTAATGTTTTGCAATGGTGAATGGTGACCCATTCAGAATGGAAGCGTTTCAGTTCAGTTTATAACTATATGTGATGTGTTCTTTTTCTATTAGACATTTCACCTTTTAAGCATGACTATGTTTTTTTTAACCTATAATTAAGTCAGGTTAATAATGGGTGAGTCGAACCTAATCAATATCTTACATGTGATTCAAGTCTATGGATATTATTAATATTTGACATGTGACTCGAGTTTATTAATACAAAAACAAATATTGTTTAATATAATTAACTAAAATAACATCATTTTAATTTATAAATTATATTAAAGTAATGTTGTTTTATTAATTTGAGTGAATCATCCTCTAAATTTGAATTCGATTTGAAATCTAATCAATTTAGATTAGTCTTTATTAATTTTGAATCGAATCAAATTGAATAAAAATGTTAATTTAAAATAAAATATAATTTGTTAAATAATTACAAACATAATTTTAATAACCTTTCACCCTAATCTTTATTTTTTATTTTAATCTTTTAAATATTAAAATTTCTAATTAATTTCTTAAGTTTTACTAACTATTCTATGTTGGAGACTTTTGTTAAATTGACATGATATAATGAAAATGATACGTGTTTTCCATTTAATGTCTTAAACAAACATTAGTGGAAGTAATAGTAAGTAAAACTTAAGAATTGAATTAAAAAATTTTAGTGATCAGAATACCGAAATAAAAAATTACATTAACTTCAATGACTGAAGTAATGTGTATTCCTAAAGAAAATTAGTCTCTCTTATGTCATTTATTAGAAAGAAAAAATAACTGTGATGTATGATCACACGAAAATGATGCTTATCATAAAAACTGCTCAATCAAAACTTGCCAGAAAGCAAAAGAAACTTACTGCAGCATTGTAATTAAACATAATGATGACCAAATGGATAAGGATGTATTAATAATTATAAGGTCCAAGTTGAATCTATACAAGTTCATCTCCTATTACAAACTTCACTTTCGGTACAGTTGGTGAAGTAGCCAGCTTCTTTAATTTCATATTCCTGATGTAGCTGGCAATTCAGCATATCCCAGGTATCACGCAGAATTAAAGTGCCAATGTTACTGACGACGAACTATCCAATTTGCCTGTGTCGGCAACGTAAAAATTGTTGGAAACAACGTAAACATTGTTGGAAAATTATGTTTAACTTTTCATACTTATACTTGAAATAACAGACAGAAATATACATACCTGTAGAAGAATTGACTCGTCTGTTCTGCACTTAAACTCGACGTTTTCCGAGTACACGAGTTGGAGTGATCAGAGTCATATCAAATAGACAGACCCACATAAACTGTTCTTCCTCTGCATTATTGCTATCCATGTTTTTGTTTCAACGATTCCTGCTCTTTTCAAAGGCCATTGCAGCTTTCCCACATAATAAACGGGGACAAAAACTGGTCTCCGTTCCATCTCTTGTAGAAGTGGTTATGGTTTTCACGACAGTCTATAATTTAAAATAAGACAGACCACGTCTTGAATCGTTTCTTATAGTCCAGTTTTTGGTTATTTCTGGGTACATATTTTCTCCTAATACTATATATATGTTTCGAGTTTTATGATAACCCATTATTTAGATTTAGACAATTTACATCTTGAATCTTTTCTTATAATTCATTTTTTAGGTCATCTTTTTATATAATACTTCTCGTATGTATATAAGAAAGAGCCTTTGTGATTATAAAATTACAGGTTTAATTGTTAAAAATTTTCCTATTTACACGAATCACGTAAATATTAAGACTCAGGTTAATAGTTAGACGAATCACTTAAATAGTCTTTTTATAAAAATTATAACAAAAGACCGCATATATTGATGATTTCGACTCTCGTAAGCAGAGAAACTTATGCAATAAGTATGTTAGACTTTATACTCTGTGGACAAGTCACTGAAACTTAGAACATGCGTGGAATTGTTCCTAACTACTACACTGTAAAAATAAACTAAAAAACTTTCAGGGACCAAGTGAGTGCCAACTGTTTTCTCCATTAGACAAGTCAGAGATTGACTTTAGGATTGAATTATCTATTCGTAATTACTTGGAACGCTATTTTACCAGAGCAGTTGAACTATTGATCGCGACAACACTACAAGTCTGAAATTAAACTGTAGGCAGAAGCTTTACAATGGGATATTAAAGTCCACCTATACATGAAGAACGAAAGCACGTAATACACTTGCATCAATCTCATTAGTAATTACTTTCTGTTTTTTTTTTAATGTAGCTTTTATTTCCCAGAGATTAATACAGAAGTAAAAGTAATAAGATAGATATGAAATTAATATTTCACTACAAGAAAGAGGACATTTACCGACGAAAATTACCTACGAAAAATATTAACAAACCGTCGGTAATTCAATTTAGCGACGGTATTCATAGACGGAAAAATGCGTCATGAATTGCCTGTCGGTAAATTTTCAGATGGAAACTCTTATCCGTTGGAAAAAATACCAACGGAAACCACCTTCCTTTGGAATGTTTACCAATGGAAAAAATTGTTACTGTCGGTATATATACAGACGGTAATGTCAATCCATCGATGAATCAACAGTAAAAATGTAAACATTTGCCGACGGTTTATTATGATCCATCAGTAACTATGACTCAGTATACCGACGGTTTCTTTACCAACCGTAGGTAAATATGACTTAATTTAGTGACGGAATTTTAGTTTCTGTTGGTAAATAACATAAATATTCTGCGATGGTTTATCATAAGCCGTCGATAATGACTCTATCATAAAGGTATTAAATTTTTCTTTTTAAGATCCCGACACTAAATTTTATTTCATAATCTTATTATTAATGGATAATTTCAACGGCTATAAATTATCTGTGGATTATTTTGTTGATTTGTTTATATAATTATTTTGTTTAAACAGAAAATTAATTGATCATATAAAGTTAAAATTTTCTTCATTGATAATAAAAAATTAAATTGTACATAAATTCAAACCAAATGACTACAACAATCCTATTGTCCTGATGAGTACGAATGGTTTGAGTCTCTAGCCTTCCCCTTCAACTACTCCATGTCATTTTGGAGCTTAGTCATGTATCCATTGTCTGTTGCAACTGACTTATCAATGTCTGCACTGTGCTCTCAAGCTAATGGATATGTTCCATTGTCGACCGTCTAGTTGATGCTGCTGTACTGGACGTAGAGGAGTGTGAATAACACATGTTTGCAAATGAGCCTAGTCCGAAGATCCTTCCACGACTGTCCCTACCACCCATTGCATCAAAATATGCCTGACTCTCATCAATAGCTTATTATTCCTGAGACTGTCACTGAATTGTGAATATTTGGTCCTATTAGGAGGCAATGCTTATATTAGTAAGTAATAATTATTAAGAATGAATATTAAAGCATAAACTTCACATATATTCAGTTCTCTATATCGGCTGTTGACCACTGTCACACTGTCATGCTTTTTAGTATGAGTATGCAAAAATAACTGACGAGGTGTAGGCCTTGTGCCCATAGACTTTTCCTACATAACAATAAAATGTTCTAAGTTAAACTAGAATTTATAAAAATTTCGATAGTCTCCTCTATTTTTATGATATTACCCCCTGTTGAACAAAGAAAATAACTTAACACAACCATATATGGCACCATACATTTATATCATGATCATTATCCATAATACACACATTTTCATCATAACATTCACACATCAATTTAAATTGAAATATAGCAAAGTAAAAAAAAAGAGAGAATATAAGTATAATATTTAGATACTTACAAGTCTCTCTACATGTTCGTGATAGGTAATTGATCCTCCCGTATAAATGGGAAGACTGTCTCTCCCTAGGCCTCCATGTCTGTTGGTTGAGTTACGCCCTAAGATGAACATGACCTCGAGTGATGTTCAGTACTCCTGCCAACGACTCCATATGCAGTCAGAAATATAAGGCGGTCGTACACCAACCTTGTGTATCGCACCAATAAAGTCGCAATAACGTGCAGGAGTTCACCTCTCCCATACATTATGTATGACCCTGTCAATAGCAGAATTTCAGTAAAATTGTTTCTAAAATTAAAAGGAATAAATTCGATAACTTATAATCTAATAATATTCATGTAATTAATGTATACAAATAAATGAACAAAAAATTATTTGCATATTATACCTTAAACTCTTGAAAGTAAAATACCTTTGTGGCCTCAAAGATCTTCTTCCATACATAACCCTCAGGATCAATCATTTCTTTAAATGTAGATGTCATATGTCTGGAACACGGTCCAGACGGAATCAACCTAATATAAGAACAAATAATTTTATACTATTTGCAAAAATTTAAACCTATAACTTAATTATAAACATATATAGTGTTTCATGCGATTTCACTCACAAATTATTGACTATTATTATATACTTTTTTTTATCAGGTCCCTCAGCTCTAGGCTGGCGGTCATCTCCTTCATCCATTATAGGGGTAGTGGATGATGTATGAGTGGTGGATTGTGAAGCATCAGGAGTAGCAGGTGATGCTTCATCTGTAACTGTAGGCCCTGGAGGTGGAGGTGGTGATTTATTTGCAGCTAGAGACTGTGATGGTCCACCCTCACGGTAAGTCCCTCTGATCATGCCTCTGAGCCTAGGCCGTATGAAATCACGTTGTCTCTTTGATCTCATATTTCTACCTGAAATTCTTTGTTTATTGAATTTTGTAGAAATATAAGAATTTGGATTTGAATCTAATATTAGGTTCTTTAATAACTTATGGTCTTATCTACTTTGCTAATGGTGATCAAATCCTAAGATTTTATCATTCTCATTCCTATCTTTGTTTTAGTTTGGCGATTTATACCATTCTTCCTTTTTGTTAACTTTGAATATGTTCTTGAATCAAATTTCTCGATAAAGTGATCCTTATTCCTGCTCATATTATTATGGAATCCCACTTATCATAATGACGATGGTCGTGTCATTATAGGTCTTTTAGTATAAACCATCTATTTACATCTTGTAAATAATCTCCTCTAGTTGTGGAGCCTACTGAAACTCTACTTTTGATTTCTTTTATCATATTGTACTTTTTTTTGGTCAATATCATATTGTACTTAATCAACATATTAGATGTGAACAATTAATGATTAATGTTAGTTTACTAATTCA
>JANZLX010000009.1:21935229-21954760 GCA_025531955.1 Erythroxylum orinocense
CCCCTTTATTTTCCTTGCATCAATTAATTTCATTCCGAAAATTAACCGAACATTCCCTGTGGATTCGATCCCGACTTTCCACAACTATAAATTTTAGTGTGCAGAGTCGGGTAAATTTTGCAATGCACTCGACACGCGTTGTCACAAACATTTCAATGTGTGTTATTTTGTTGGATGTTCTGGAAGTGAGTTAGTGTCACCAAAAAGAAAAATTAAGGAATAAAAAACATTATAATAAATGAAATTCAACTAGTTTAACAAATATTCTCCTTATTAATAATCATGTTCCTAATGAAATCATAGAATCAGATAAGGAAATACTTTAATCTTGACACAGCGTAAACACAAGTTTAACTAAAAGTGGTTGCTTTTTTAATTTTAAAGATAATATCAAAGTCCTATTTAAATTCATGCATATAAATATTATAAGATTCGCATACCTGAAAGAGGATAAATTAGCTTTCTACCTAAAAACAACATTAGATAATGTTTCACATAATCATATTCAACACTCAACAATGTGATACAATAGCAGTGCCTATTCATAGCAAGAGAATTGGAAACTTTTAGACTTTTATAATTTATTGTGCAAAATGGAAATAATGTTAGCCATTAAAAATAGGCATGTAATGGCTATTTAAAGTAAAAAATTATCATTTTCAAGTGCTAAAATGCTTGCACTATGACATTCTCCTACAATATATTTTCTCTAACATTCTCTAATAATGTAGCGTCCCATTACCTGTGGGAAGGTTAGAATAGTACTATGAGTGATTAATGAGAGCTTAGAAATGCATTTGCATGCTCATGCATAATATGACATACACATGCACATGAATAGTAAATTTTCTGCACATGAAAATAATTGTACATCCATTCATGAATAATTCCAGGTAAAATTGGATTGAGATATGATTTGTTTGCAAATTATGAGAAATTGAATTTATTTATATTGAAAATATTATTGATTAGTGGAATTGTTGTATTTTTGGAATTTTCGTGAATTTAGGATTTATTTTTGGAAATTTTGGATTTGTATAAAAAATAGGGAACAAGGAATCAAAAGGGATATTTGGAGATGATTGGATTGTAAAGATGGGAGTTAAAAAGTTTAGTTCAAAAGAAACTTGGTTAGAGCTTAGACCTTAGGAAAGTGACAAGTGTTAAGTTGCTTTTCTTTTAAACTTTTGTTAGAAGTAAGTTTTGATATCTGAGAGTTAAAAGACTAATTGATTTTTCCTAAGTTTCCTTCTTTATCGTCACATGCTTCAAATTTTCTTCCCATACATAAAGTTTTCCATCAAACTCCTTTTAAGAGATGTCTTTGCTTTTCCTTTTCCTATACCAAACCCACTTTGTTACTTGTGTCTTCTAGCCTTATGAAAACCAGAAGCTAGTCATTTTACACAGTGAAAAGCGTGATTTGCATGGAGTTTAGGGCTTGAAGTTAATAGAAGATTTTGGAGTTTTCAATAAGTAAGTAGTGAATAAGTCCTTTAGAGTTGGGGATTTATGAAATAAATTTAATGATTTACTGTCAGCAGTATAATCATGGCATTTATGTGTATATCTTTATGAACACTGTGCTAGTGAGATGAAAAATCTGGATATAATATTATTTAGTAATTGATGGTTATTTGTGATCAATTAAGGTAGAAATGATTTCCTTGGTGTTGAATGATCATAGAAAACATGTTTAGTTAGGTGTAGAATCAATTTGAAGAAAACAGAAGTGAAGGCTCTATTTTCACTGTATATGTAAGTGTTTAGAGATAACCAAAAGAATGGTTTTTGAATTGGCAAAAAAGTTGTAAGACGATGGTCTGACGTGAGAAAGATTGTATAAATGATAGTTAGAGGAAGAGAGTTAAGAAAATGCAGAGAATAAAGAGATAGAAAAATGTGCAAAGAATGTAAAATGCAGAATATGAAGAGTATATACCAGATATTTTGTTTTTGATGATTTTGAGATTTTTTTTTAGTAAACTTGCATATTTAAGGGTACTGTGAAATTGTTGTCTGGTGATGACGTGTATCTTCTGTGTATTAATCATAAACTTCTTCTAGGTACTGCTCATCTTATATTGTCTGGTCCAATTTTGACCCTCTAGATGGCAGAATCTCTTTTTAAGGTCTTCACAAAAGTTATAGATCTCAACATCCTCTTTGAAACCGTCTTAAGATGACTTTAATCTGATATCTCTAGAGAATGTTATGTCTATTGTCACGGAACAGGTTTAATATGATTGCGGAAAAAATCTTGTTTGATTCTTTTGACCATAACTTCGTCTATAGACATACAAATGACTTGATTCTTAAATCAATCGATTCCTAACACATTAATATATCTCTACATAAAAATTTGTGGCATTTTGAATTAAATTGGAAAAGATTGATCAAATGAAAATATGGAATATGTTGGAACAGTGAAAATAGGAATATCTTACTAAACATCCTTCAGTATTTTGATTATATTTGGAACTGTAGGATTCAAAATGAGATGATTTTTTATTTTGAGTAAACTAGAGATACAGGCTTACAAATTATATGAAGAAGTCCAATTTTGAATCAGTCTTTAAGATGTTTAATTTTTTGATGGAAAATGTGCATGGTATACTATTTTTGAATAAGAACAGTCAAAATATTTGAGGTATATCTTCCAAATTACTTAACGAAATTGAGTAATTTTGGTGTCAATAGAAACATAAGACATAGAACACTTTTATAAAAGAGAGTATGACTAAATTACTTCAGTTACACAATCTAATTAAATGTGAACGTAGACCCAAAAGTGTCACTTGGAAAATTTTGAAGAGAGTCAATGACAAAGAATAGAGATTTTAATGGTTTTAGTAAGGCATAAACCTAAGTATAACTTATACTTAGATGAGTTTAATAGGGAACAGTTTTATGATGAAATTGATGGGATTTTTCATGAACATGCATTGTACATATTTCATTTCATTCATGTGCATTATTAAACAATTATGATTATGCAAATTGTGATATATGTGTGTGTTGTTTGATATAGTGGAGCAACTGGAACGTCAACCTCCAAACGTTGCTGGAACTTCTTGGCATTGGTTTCGGGAGTAGCTAGTGAGTAACCTAGACTGTTTCTTTCAATTATTGTTTGCTTAAAATTATGTTTTGAATGATGAATGAATGGGTTTTGGTTGAGTTGATTTTCGGACAAAAGGTTCGATAACTGTGAAATGTCTATTGAAGTGCTGCTTAAATGTGAATGTGAAAAACTATATGTTTCATGATATGATTGATTGAAAATGTTAGATGCATTCCATATATGAATGCATGATCAGATAATGAGAGTTGTGATCAGAGTACTCACCGATTAGAGCTTAAAGCTCAACGTGTGAAAAGAGCCTCGAGCTCAAACAGTGATTAAGAACCTAAGGCTCACTATGTAAAATGAGCCCTTTATCCTCATCGGATAAGGGATAATCACTAACGAGCCTTGTATCTTAAATAGATACGGGATAGTTCAGGCATTCGGTCACAACAATGTAATAATTGAAAAAGTGTCTCATAAACATTTTGTTAAGTATGTTTGCTGGATTGAAATGCCAAATTTGCCTATGGTTATGTAAAAATGTGATTATGATGTAAAGTGCAATTTTGTGAAAAATTTGTTATGTGAAATGATGTGTTGCATGAATTAAGTGAACCATCGATGATGGTAACCTCAATGAGTTCGTATAACTCACCAAAATTCCAACGTTGTCTTTTTAAGACTAAGAGGCGACTCTAGCTACTGAGAGGCTCTACCGGTCGTGTAGATTGTGATTTGGCAAGAGAAGTCATGGCTCAAAGGTCAGTTAGCTGGGATTTTTGGACGACTTAGATATATTTTCCTCTTTCATGTTGTACTTTTGTACTAGGTTTTTGATGATTTACATGTAACAAATGTTGACTTTCGGTTTTGTGCAATGAAATGAGGAAAAAGTTGGTTTTTAAAATATTGTGATTTTCTATTGATGCTTTATAAGTGAATAATGATATAATGCCATGTGAAGTGAATGTAATGAACGATAGTAGCTCGCCCTTATCATAGGATATGTACCAGAATGACCTTCGGGTATCCCGGTGTGTACCCTGTAGTAAAGGGGCACTATAAATAATCTATTTCAAAGAAAAACAAAAGAATATGAATCCATAGAATTTAATAACTTATAATCCCTAATAACCATTACATATAAAAGAATATAGATCTAACTAGAATCTATTTCATTATATACAAAATATAAAAAATGGATCTAAGAAGAATTAGTTTTAATTTTGACACTTAACAACCCAAAAAATTATGGATCCAATAAAAATTTGTTACAGAACAACTACTACACAACTAATTTTCATTCACACTATGTCAAATTCTAATTTAATTATTAGTTGATTATTGGTTTCAATTTCTAATTACCCTATATTTAGAAGCTCTCTCTTATAATTGGCATATGGTGATACTTGGGTTCCCTTTGGAATGATGGTTGGAAAGTATTTGGATTAATTAATGCTCTTCATCCTTAACATTGGAACTAATGCAAATGATTATATTCATGTAATAAAAAAGTTATTTATGTAAAAAAAACACATAAAATGTTAATCACATATGGTAAGCACATGTTAGTATCAAACTATCCTTAGCTCCGCTTACTTTATAAGGTTATTTATTAAAATTTTATGTTTGAGGTTGAGACAAAATTATTGTTGTTTTTGGATCTCATTAGGTTCAATCAACTATTCAATTTTCACATAACATCAATACGGTATTAATGAAAAGCATAAATGTTAATCTAACCTCAAGCCTAAATTGATTAGAAGGAATTAGGGTTATAAATGCTTAATTGTTCATATTTAATGCATTTTTCTAATTTATTTAACTATTTTTATTATTTATGGTGCTTAATTTGTTCATGTTTTGTTTTCAACTTATTTCACTTATTTAAAGCAAAAAGAATTAATTTAGGGCAAGTTTGGGATGGTTTAGACTTATTTTGATTAAGTTATGAGGCTACAAGAAAAGTACACAGTCAAGTTTATGTTTGTATACTTGTCCGTGTTCTTTATTATTTATGAATTTAAGTTATATAACCATGTTTCATATGAATATAAGTTGTTTTAAAGCTTCAGAGAGTTATACAACCATGAACATGCCTATGTTTGAGTAGTACATTCCCGTATACTTACCTTTGTTCACATTTTGAGCCCATGTTTATTCATATATTCGCTCTGGATTTAGATTTCATCACAGCTAACTACACAACCTTGTATTTTCCTAAGGACCTCCCAAAAACATAAATTTTGAAATATAAAAGACAAAAATAAAGGGAAAAGCAATAAGGAGGCTTAGGAGGCATAATTGGATGACCTAGAATGATATAATGAATGAAAAACAAGAAAGTAGACATATTTGTAGTGAATTCCCATTGATATAAAGTGAATTTCATGAAGATTAAAAGGGATTTCATCATATTTCTTTTAATTTTTTATTTTTCCCTTTAGTTTTTATGCTATGTCTTTCAATATAAGGAACTAAATCATTATGGCACCTAGACAAATGAAAGTTGATATGGATTTTATAGTGATTTTAATTTAGTTTAATTTATTCTTTAGTTTCATTAAGATTTGATTGTATTCATTATTGTTCTTGAATTAATATGTGCTGGTATATTGACTCATGCTTGATTTCATGCATTTAGGATTGAGAAATACTTTGCATGAATTGATCTAGCATTATTGAAAAGATTTCCATACAATCCTAGAGGCAGGTTAACATAAATCATTTGAATTATAATCAAACCTAATAGAGAAATACATAAACTAACTAATGCAATTTTATAGATTTTAATTAAAAAGAGATTTTGATTAATCAATGTAAGATGATTTGTTAATAATCTTGAGAAAAATATTAGCATAATTGAGAAGTTTCCACAATCTAATGAACTTTATATTAAACTTGATGTTTGAAGTTTTGTTTGTATGAAAGTCTTAAGGGAATTCGTAATCTAGGTACTATTAGCTTTATTGATTACTTTTTAGTTCAAACTTTAATTTAGTTCATCAATTATGTTAATTAATTTTTATATTATCTTAATTTTAATTTTGATCAATCACCATTCCTATCATTTGTTGGTTAGATAATAGGAAAATGATCGCTGCTAGTACATATAGTCATTTTTGTGGAAAATGATTACTACTGGTACATATAGTCGTTGTGGGATCAAAACTTGGTACTCAATAATCTATGCTATAAAAGTGATTAGTACTAAAAAGATTTATGGGATAGGAGATTAACATATTAAATTTTTAGTATTGTTGTTGGGGACTAGAATATTATAAATAGTTAATTTTTATTAATATAGCCATTATTTTTATTTCGTATTTGTTTTTCTTTTCTTGTATGTTTTTTATTTTTCTTAGAGCTCTATTTCTTGTTTTTGTGTTTGTGACTTATTTTCAAGATTTGGGGATTCATTGATGTAGCTACCAAACACAATGGAAGGATGGAGAGGATATTATTCTTTGAGGGATTATACTATGCCATCATTTATGGCAACATTGGAAGCTTAGAATGAGAGGCACTATAACATGTATATGGAAGCTCAATCAATATTAATGATGTGTTATGAAATTTATGGTGTTGGCCACGTTAATAATTAATTTCAAGCATTGTACTAGATGTGGGAGCAATGAATTTGCATGAGAAACTACCTCAAAACTTCCCCTGTGGGAATACTTATAATCTAGGATATAACATCTATCCTGACTTTGCATAGATGATCAAGTTTCATCTAGATTTCTATAATAACAATAATAAGAGGAGGATTGACATCTCTAGGAGCTCCTTATGAAAGTCAATTAATACAACTGAGGCTAACCTCTAAGAAATGAAAAAGATACTTGCTTTTTCCTATAATATAGGATGTCTGATTAGACAACTGACTGAGCTTGTTTATGAAAAGTAGCCAAGTGTTTTATTAAAAAACATTGGGCCAAATATGAGGGAATAAGTGAATACAATAACTTTGAAGAGTGGATAGGAGCTAAAGGTTAAAGAAAAGGAGGAAACTATTGATCAAGAAGAGAAGGAAGAGGAGACAAAGGCAGATAAAGAGGAGTAGCCAAATAAGGAGGCTATTAAGGAATTATCTATAATCATCTTAAGTACAGAGAGTTACTACTTCTTATTAAACAAATTTCTAGAGTCAACCAAAGATCTAAAGATTTTTTAATTCTTTATACTCAGAAGTTTAACGAATATTTATGACATGTTATAGTATTTACGAGGGTGATTACCCTTATCATGAATGTCAAACATCGAGCTATATATGTGAGCATCCAATTTGCATGAAAAAGTGGTTTTAAGATACCCCTATAAGAATAATTATAATCTAGAGTGGAGTAGTTATTATGAATTTACTTGAAATAGTCACACTTCATTTGGATTTCTACAATAATAACATCAAAAGGAGTATTAATATCTTGACGATACCCTTATGAAATTGGTTACTTTAACTAAGTTTTCTCATTATAAAACTAAAGAACTAGGTGCTTTATCTAGATACACTAAATCAAATTTGAGAGAACATGTGAATATGATAACTTTATAGAGTGGAAAGAAAATAGAGATTTAAGAAAAGAATGAAGTGTTAACAATCTCTTTGAATTATGTGACAACCTAGACCACCTGCCCATAGATATTGTCCATTTTGGGTTACCCATCGGGCCAAGGCCTCACGATTTTGCTCTTCTCGCACCGGAGAAAATGCTTCTATAGGGAAAAGGTATTTGTACCATTATAAGGCGTACATCATTCTCCTCTCCAACCGATGTGGGATCTCACAATCTACCCCTTTGAGTGAGGGTGCAATCATACTAGTATTAATGCATTGGATCCTATCAGAACTCCGAAGTTAAATAAGCTTCGGTGATAGTAGTACTAGGATGGGTAACCCCTTGGGAAGTCCTCGTGTTGCACTCCTTACTCAAATATTTTTTCTCTGTTTGAGGAGTCCTTTTGCCATACAGGATTGTGAATGCTATCGTGTGATATATCGTAGAGAGAATCCCAACAGGGGCACAATATGACCATAATACGCATATTTTTATTGTGAGATCCCACTTCGGTTAGAGAGGAGAATGAAGTACGCCTTATAAGGGTACAAATGCCACTTCACCATAGATGCATTTTCCCGGGTGTGGGAAGAGTAAAACTGTGAGGGCCTTGGCCTAATAGGTAACCCAAAGCGAACAATATTTGTGGGCAGGTGGTTTGGGCTATTATAAATGGTAACAGAGCTGGTTCTTGACCCGTTGTGCCGGCAAGGATGCTGGGCCATAAAGGGGGTGGAATATGACATCCCACATCGTTTAGAGAGGAGAACAAATGACACCTTATAAGGGTACAAATACCTCTTCCCTATAGACACATTTTTCAGGTGCGGGAAGAGAAAAACCGTGAGGGCCTTGGCCTGATAGGCAGCCCAAAGCAGACAATATCTGTGGGCAGGTGGTCTAGGCTATTACAAATAATCTCTTAAAATCTAAAGTCCTAGAATATAAATAGCTTCATCTATGTCTTTCATCTCAAATTCAAATGATGACCAATATTTGATTTACTTAACAAATTCATAGTCATTACAAATAATCAAATGTTATCCACATATAAAGATAAAATTGCAAATGTATTTTAGATCTCTTAATTTATATATACAAAGATCTTCATAAATCATATGAAATAATTACGTTATGAAAATGAATGTAACATTACCTTATAAATTAATTTTAATAATCAACACAATTTATGTTACTAGCTGATCTGAATGAAACCTATAAGGTGTCTCATACATATTTTTCCTTATAATTCTAAATTTTTAAAAAGAAGTTTTTAGTTCTAGACATAATTCAATATCCAAACTAGCAATTATATCTAAGTTTGGATGAATTAAGGAACCCCCACAACATGTGAAAATGTCTCATCATAATCGATTCCTACATATTGTGTATGTCCTTTAGCTATAAGCATGCCTCTTATCTTTCAATATTGTCATCATCTTTTTATTTTATTTTGAGAACCCGTTAGCTCTAAATAGATTTGTACCCATTAAGGAGATTAACCAAGTCCCATACTTTATTCAAGCTTCAAGAAGTCATCTTTTCTTTCAATTCTTTCATCTATTCTTCTTTGTAAGATCGATAAAATCCTCATGTATTCCTCAGCTCATCCTCTTCTTGTGGGATATTCATGTAATTCTACCTTTTATTTTAAAATGAATTTGGGAAATTATTCCAAAATTACTTAAATGTAATAAGATTTATGAGAAATAGATTCATGAAAATCTTAATCACTCCCACTAGAATCAAATATAATAGGTAAACTTTCAGTTGGCTATGGCCTTAATTGAACTTAAGTTAATCCTTCAAGTTCTTGACTAATCCCACTCGAATAAATTCCCCCATTTACAATTCCCTATAATAAATTCATTTTGATTAAGATTCTAATATAAAAATAGGTCTTTTCCTATTTCACCTTTATTTGGAAAATCATTTCCTAAAAATGTAATAGCTCGTGATTCAAATTTAGTTACTTCTTAATTAATTCATTGACTTATAAACACATATCCTTTTGATTGTTCAAAGTATCTAATGAAGGTACTTTTCTTCCCTTTTGGTCTTATTTTCTTATATTTGTGAGAGAGTTCATGAACATAGGCAGCATACCCTTATGGTCTTAGATTTTTCCTATCAAAAATTTCTACCTATCCATAACTTATAAAGAGTGTTTGTAACTAATTTTTTGGGAACTTTATTAAGTATATAAGTGGCTATAAGCAATATATCACCTGAATAGGTAGCAAGTAAATTTGCTTTTGCCATTATTAACCAAACCATTTTTAAGTAGCATTTTATGCATTTTTGCAATGAGATTTTATTACAAGTTTTGACAAACAACTAACTATCTTTGTATTCCTATTTCATGAAATAATATCTTAAACTTATCAAAAAAATATTCTTATCCTTAATTAGTTCTTAATAATTTTATTTTATTGTATAATTGGTTCATAACTAAATATATATACTTTATAAAATAATTTAGTGATTTAAATTTGTAGAAATCAAATAGATGTAACCATACTAAGCATAGTAATATATAAAAGTCATGAAATATATAACCCTACATTATGGTCCTTACGTTCATTAAACCACAAAAGTCAAAATGAATAAACTATGAAGGATAGGAATCTCATCTTCCCTTTCCAAATAACTTTCTTGCCATTTTACTACCTAGAAGATGTTCACAAATATGTAAACAGACTTGATGTAAATCCTATAATTGGCCTTCTTGAGCTAATCAGCTTATGCAATTTTGACCAATGTGATATAGTTTAGTATGCCAAAAAATTGCTCATTACTGGAATTACTAGATGATGTAAACAAAGAAGAACTTATGTTATTATTTGAAAAAACAACATCTAAAATAATAAAACCATCCAGCATAAATCTATGATTATTGTAAATGGTTGCAAGATATAATAAATCCATGCCACCATTGTAGAAATTTACATCAAAACTAAGATTAACTAATACCAAAAAAGAAATAAAATTTTGTTGAATCTTTAGAGTAAACAACACTTCATATAGGATCATGGATCAACGATTATGCGTGTCTAATTTGTATGTTCCAATCCTTTTTACAACAATTCTTAAGTTGTCTCCTACATAAACTCATTACATTTTATATGGATGGTTGCTCTTGATTTTGCAATCTTTAAAGGATGTGACTTATTTAGAAAAATTAGAATACAAGAAAAATGTCTATTTAATAAGATTGAACCTTTTTAGGCTCTCTACAATCACGAGTGAAATGACATTTATTACCATAATTAAAGCATTTAACTCTTTTGAACTTCTACTTTTTAAAAGGAAGTTTTCATTTTCCATGTTGGTTCCACTTTCATTTCTTTGATTTTTAATTATCGTCGATATTTTCTTACCCTTTTTCTTTTTGAGCATACCATAATGTTTATGTTTCCTGCTAGCTCTATGTAGCTAAAACTAACTACATATTCCTCGGAGAAAATTTTGGAGGCTTCAAAACATTCCTTTAGTATAAGATGCCTTGTAATATCTTCCATTGTATTGATGCTCTTATAGTGAATTAAATTCAACTTTAATGTAGTGAACAAATCAAAGCTTGCACTTATTGCTCTTTTGATAATTTATGACCAATAACTCGCAACTCACTTTTCTTGTTGGATATGTGCCTTAAATGCTTTTTGATAGGCCCCTTTCCTAATGACTAGATGATCTACTTGGCACCCCACGAAAGCCCTCCATTTGATATCCAGTCCAATTGGAAAGTTCCCCTGGAGCTAAGCCTTTTCCCTTTTCATTAAAATGTTTTAAAATCAATATAAAGAAGAAAAAAAGGAATAGCAGTGGAAGTTCCTAAAAGTAACCTTTATTAAAAATTTTGGTAACATAACAACTATTATTTAATAAAACAAAAAATTTTAGGTTCCTAAAAAGCAATTCAAAACACTTCTATCCACTTAATCAAAGCACCACTGCTACTTCTGGACTTCAAGTCCATTCAGAAACTATCTCAATGGGTCAAACACATTCATGCATTTAATTTAAGAAAAGAACATTTAAAAAAAACCATATTTTCATAAAACCAAGATCAGGACATATTTACGAAGATGATGAACTATATGTAGTAAAACATTTACAATATGTCTTTACACAAACAGATGATAAAAACATGTTCATAATTATGCAATACATGTAAAACAAATGCACAAGAAAAATTGCCTACATAGCTGCACTTGACGAAGGTAGCTACTTAAATGGTGGAGTTCTAACTATTGAAATCCCTGATCGTGCGCCTGGGAGTTTAAAATTTAAAAAAAGAATATAAAATAAAGGGTGAGCTAAACGAGCTTAGTGAGTCTTATATAATCAATGCACATGTAAAACACAACCAAATTCTTTTTTTCTTATAAGGTAAACAGAGGTGGCAATCGATAGTTTTATGAACGTTCTCTTTTAACATTTTCTTTATCATTCGGTACTGTTAAGTGTAAGGCCATGGGGCTAGTTCTGCACCACTTACCCGTGCCTGGCTAACGTTGAGTAACGGAGCTGGTTCTGCATCGCTTACCCTCACTAGGTTAACCACTATATACCGATTATTATAGAGGTAGTTATGCATCACTTACCCATAACAGTGCTGACACTACATATAAATCAGTGGTTACGGAGCTGGTTCTGCATCTCTTAACTATAACAGCATTAGCACAATATATACTCCATACGTGGAGAGGGAAATCACAAAACATACTGAAGAACATGACACCACCCATTGTTAGAGACAGACACTCCCCCTAAACTTTTCCATTCACGTTAGGACGTACTTTGCTCAGTATTGTAACATCCCATTACCTATGGGAAGGTTAGAATAGTAATTATAAGTGAGCAATGAGAGTTTAGAAATGCATTTGCATGCTCATGCATATTGTGACCTACATATACATGTGAATAATGGACTTTTTGCACATGAAAATAATTGTACATGCATTCATTGACATTCCCGGTATAATTGGTAATAATTGTGATTGTTTTGATAATTTTGGTTTATTGGTATTGAAAATTGATTTAGAGAGTGAAATTGTTGATTTAGCAATTTTGGAGAATTTTACGAAATTTTTCTAAAAATTTTCGGGGTAATTTTTTGGACTAAGAAAAATGACAAGTGGCAGACCAATTGATCAATGGTAGTAGAAATTATTGTCAATTGGCAATGGAAATTTTGATACATGATTTTAGGAATTTTTGACAAGTGTCATTCATTAGAAATTGCATTTGAATGGATTAATTAATAAGAGAAGTCTAGTGAAAGGCTTAGAATTTGGACATGTCGCAAGTGACAAGTGACACTTGCCAAGCCATGTCTTATATAAATGATTATTTGTTGGATTTTGAAGCTTGCCCTTATCGTAGGTTATGTACTGGAATGACCCCCAAGCGTCCCGGTGTGTACCCTACGTTAAGGGGGTGTTACAAAAGTGAAACTGTTGGATCCTGTTTTCGGAGTCTAACCCTTAAACCATAAAACGTGAGCGTATTTCAATGAAATCTTCTCAACTATTTTCTATTCATCTTCATGTTCCAATACCAAAACTATTGGGTTCTGATTTTTTAGAGCCCAACTCTTGCATGTCATACAACCGTGAGTGTCCTACTGTCGAAAACCCTTCATTTGGAAGGAAAAATCCTTCGGAAGCAAATGGCGGGTTCGCCGTAGCAAACTTGATGAGAACTTCTGCTAAAACCCTTTAGGAAAAGTTCACCGCAGCGATCTCATAACTTCACCGCAGCGAAGTTCCAGTATCAAGTGAGAATTTGCTCTCAGGAATGGTTCGCTGCGGCGAAGCTCCTGAAATCATAACCCCTTAACCTAAAATTTCCAATGGTTTTATACATCACTCTTACCTTACTTTCAATTTACGTTGTCCCAAAATCAGTCCCTCTAATGGATCATCATTTCATAATAATTCAATATTATCTCATCATACTCTCCAATCTCTTTTCATTTAATTCATCACTTACCACTGATTTTCATCCTTCACAATTTTCTATTTTTCTTTTCCATAACATCTCACTTATGTATCAACAATTCATGTTCAAAATTCATTATCTCAAATTAATAACTTCCTCAAGTATACCCAATTTCAATTCAACCTTATCCATACACAAATTCATATTTCAACTTAACATCATTCATACATAATTCATAATTCATTATCATCAAAAGATAAGAGTTCTTTACAAAGTTGAAGTGACATTTCAAACTACAATACATCAATGTCTCAACATCCTGATATACATAAGATACTTGAACTAAAAATCCTTGAAATGTGGCTAAGGCTTGTATTTTACAAAAATAACTTAAATTCCAAAATATATAGATTTTGAAGTAATGTCCTTATACTCTTGATCACTCGATCTCTTCCTCATCACCTGAAGATGGGACGAAAATGGGGGGTGAGCTTAAAGCTCGTGGGTAACACGCTTATAACGAAGAAGAAGCAAAATCATTGAAATGTGTCATTTGTCATAGAAAATTTATAAAACACATATTTCTCAAATTTTAAAATAAATTCACAATCTTAACTCAAACTTTTAGTTCAAATATCATCACACAACATTCAATTATGCACCATTTATGACTATAAAAAGATGCAATGTACAAACAAATAGCTCCAGAGTTCCGTGATATGAAACAGAGAAACCGAAGTTTACTCCGTGAACAAAACGAGTCCGAATTCTCAGGATCTTGTGGCCTCAAGCGGACAGTTGGGAGAAGTCTATAGGTCAACGTGCACGTGACTAACGAAACGTTCCTCTCTTGCTCAATTACAAGCAAATTTATGCTCAAATCATTTCATCATACTTTCATGCTTTTTCTTCTTTTCCGAATATACAAAATTCCATGACATTTTTCAAGGCATAACATAAAATGTTTCAATGCATTTCCATCTTTATTTTGAAATTCATCAACCAAATTCATATATCGAAACATCTAGCAATTTTGCAAATCATTCAAAAGCAACAAAAGCAACATTTATGAAGTAATTGAAATCATTTTATTTTCTTGATTTGGAAGAAAACATTAATGACTCATTACTAAATTATAAATATGAAACCCATCTTGATTTCCTTGCTTAAAGACTTGCTCAAAGGTGCCTCACCCTTGCTCCTCTTGTCTTCGTTGAATTCCTTTAACAATAGCCAAAAATTCTATTCAATAGGATTTCTAATTTCTAATCAGATAAATGAAGAAATTTGATAATACTTTCTTCTAGAAAAATATTCCTCATTTTCTTAAGTTTCTAATGACTCCAAAATCATTCAATTTGGTTTATTAATTTGAAAGTTATACCCCAAACATTTTCGGACTGTTCTTATACTGAAACGATATTCTATACTCAAATTCTATACAAAAATTGAAATTATTAGAGACTAAATTAAAACTTGATTTCTTCAGACAATTTGTAGCCCTATGTCTTTAGTTTAACCAAATAAAGAATCAGTTCATTTGAACATATACAGAAAAAAGTTGTGTTCAAAATACCAAAGCAGGTTCAGTGTTGAAATGTTGAGTTCGCTGCGGCGAAACCCAGAAGTGGGTGTTCGAGACACATAACAGGTGAAATATCACAGTTCAACTACATTGAAAGAAAAGATGGAGTTTTGCAAAAAAAATCATATTGAAAAAGGGTACTACATTTTATCAATTTGGAGCGATCGTGGAAGAAAATTTGAAGATTTCTGTGACAAAAATAGTAATATGGTAAGAAACAAAGCTAGACTTATAGCTCAAGATTATAATCAACATGATGGTATTGATTTGATGAGACTTATGCACCTGTTATTAGGTTAAAGTTGATTAGAAATCTACTTGCTTTCGCTTATTAAAGACATTTTAAGTTATTCCAAATGGATGTCAAAAGCGCCTTTTTAAATGAATACATTAACAAATAAATGTTTATTAAACAACCTCCAGGTTTTGAGAACGAAGATCATCTAGATTATGTGATGAAGTTATCTAAAGCCTTGTATAGTCTAAAGCAGGCTCCTCGAGCATAGTATGAGAGTTTAGTAATTTTCTGCTTGAGAATAACTTCGAAAGAGGAAAGGTAGATTAAACCTTATTTATTAAAAGAAAGGAGAATGATTTACTTATAGTACAAATATATGTTGATGACATAATATTTGGTGATACTAATTCATCCTTCTATGAAGTATTCTCAACTTTAATGCAGGGGAGAGTAGATATTTGTTTGATAACCGAGGAGATTTAAAAGTTAATAAATATCTCTTCGATAACTTTGTTCCTATTTTTGTCTGATTCATTCTTTTTCCTCCACATCCTGATATCAACAAAGGGGGATAATTAAGATGATGATATATTTTGGTGAAAGATGTATGATATACTTGCATGATTTGTGAGCATGATGAATTTGTGATATATGTTAGTAAAGTTATGTTTGGTTGGACATAAAGTTTTTAATGGAATGGTTTATAATGGAATAGAATGTAAATAGATGTAATATTAGAAAATTATTGTTTGGGAGGGATGGAAGAGTTCATAATGTAATATAGTAAAATGTTGTTTAGATGAAAGATTTATAATGTAATATAGTGTAAAGTTATCTATCATTTTACAGTTCTTCCTAAACCTCCCAAATCAGAGGTTTTTTATTTTTAATGTTTAGGATGGAATGAGATGTAATATGAAACCCTCCTCTTTCATTCCATTCCATTCCATTTGATTATAAACCCTCCTCCTAAAAGATAGAATAATATTACATTCTATTATATTCCATTAATAAACCCCTAACCAAAAATAGCCTAACTAAATCTATAAAGTTTTAATCTGTGATTTGTTGACGATAGACTCCTTACTAAGAAAGGAAAGACTCCTTCTAATTAGTAAGAATTTATAAAGTTTATAGGTATCTTTTTAATTTTCATTATTAGCTAAATTTTGAAAATATATCTGTTATTGTTTGTCATCATAAAAAAAGGGGAGATTGTTATCTTATGATTTGTTATTAATGATTTTGAAGATGACCATATAATATTTCAAAATTCACATTGGATTTATTTTCTTATATTATTAACAATTTAATTCTCAATAGGATAACTGCTTCCTTTCTTATAAGAACTTTTTTTATGAACTGACTTTATTTATTTTACAAAATCTGGAAGGATTCTGCTAATCATATTTTTTTTCCAATCAGCTCTAGATTTCTCTTAACAGTTGATTATTACAAGATTCTAGTAGAGATAATATTGAAAATTTAAATTCAACTCGAAATATAAATGAAGCAACGACTAGTTGAAGACAATGTCTATTTAAAAAGGGTCACTGCATTTTGCAAAAACGGGGGCATATGTCAGATTCTTGAAATACTTCAGCGGCATCAAAATTCATATCTATATCAAACTCCTTATGTCTCAGAAATTGAAAGTACTCTATTGAGAGAAATCATTGAAGCTCATATTCCGCAAATTACTTCTTCATTTGTTAAGAGTTTGTAGAGGCTAACTAAATACTATTAGTTTGGAAAGTTAGAGAACCTTGAAAAATGTGTACTCGTTAGCTTAAAGAGGCTCGTCAAATTACTACTTAGGATTTTAGTGAAACACTCAAGTTGGATACTTGAGGACCGAACGTAGGCTTGGGTTGTAAACCAAACTAGTATAAATTAACTGCATCATTTTCTCTCTTCTTTTAACTTTTAAATTTTCGCATTATAGTGTGTGTGTGTGTGTTTATTTTTACAAGAGACTCCTTCACTTTATGATAGACTCCTTCTGTTTTGAACTTGTAAGAGGTTCTTTTCAATTTAACAAGCCCCTATCATTATAGTAATTGAAAGTAACTTGCATATTTTTTTTAAAATCACACACAATTCAGCCTCCTCTTGCATATGTTTGCTTTATCGTATGTCGCTTCAACCAATCCAAGTGAAGAATTAAGTATATTTAAATTAGATATTTAAAATTAATTACTAAATCATAAGAAGATAAAATATATGCAACACTAAATACACATAAAATAGGCATAATTAATCTATATAAACAAAAACATAATAAATTATGAAATTGCTCTAAAATATGTTATGCCAAAAATAATTGTTATTATTAATGATGTTGTTATAGTAATACTAGTATCCGAAATTAGTAATAGCATGTCACTAAAATGAAATAATTATTATAGTGCGAATAATAACAATAGTCATCGAAATTATATTATCAATTATGACATAATGCATATGACAGTTTGTGCTCCCAAAAATATTACAGTTTTGTCAAATACTCTCCCAATAAAATATATAAACCCAATTTCATATGCACGAAAATGTCACTTCATAACGTGCTTCCCGTGACCGTGTTTGAAGAATAAAAGACTTTATCATCTTTAACTTATTAAAATAATGTTCATAAAGTAAAAGGTCCCTACTGTAAAACAAATAAAAGAAAAAAGCATATTAGCGAGAATGAACAATATAAGAAATGTCAATATTGTTGTGAAACACCGTCGTCTTCAACCTTAGGGGACGACTTCCAGATCCTTTTTCTTAGATTAAACATACAACATCAAAATATAACATCATTCCATGATTATGACTTTATTTATACCAAATCAAATTAATAAGATAATTTGCACATTGATTTTAACCTGAACAAAAATAACCATAAACTCATATATTTAAACCAAAATGATAATTTGAATATAAACCATTATCAAAACTTAGCTTAAATAATTATTTGAACACAAATCATTATCAAAACTTCCAACAATCCTATATTCAAACAATTCAGGATAAGATTGGCTTTGATATTGTAAGACTATTTTATGTACCATGTTACTTATAAATTTGAATCCAATTAAAGCACCCAAGATAATAGTTATTGGGTATTATAGACTGGGTCTCAAATGAGTCACGGGCCCTTTTCCTCTCTCTTCCACTTACCAAAGGACATATCCGTTGGGAATGCTATATAAGTTGAAACGACTTATTGAAACATACCCTAAAAGAAGAAGACGAGAGGAAATAAACTCTTTCAAAGCAATCAACATTTAACGAAAAAGCAATCATGGATACAGGTACGCAAAATCATTCAATCCGATAAATTGATTTTCAATTGATATCAAAGCATGGTACAGCTTGTTGCGTTTCTAGAATGTGCTTTTATGTTATTTGGTTTTGTTTTGTTCGTTAATTTCCTTGCATTTCCGAAACCAGTTTTCGGTCTTAACCATGGAAATGAAAATGCAAAACCAATTAAATGTGTTGCACTAGAATGATGCTATCTTTGACATGTGCGTATGGTTGTTCAAGAACCGAATATGAATGTTGATATGTATGTGTTGTCTTCTTTATTGTCTAGAACCAATCATTTGTGTTTGGAATTACCGATGATTTACTGTGTTACATATGCGTTTATGATTGTTGAAAAGTAACGAAATTTTCAACTACCATCGACGATGAAGGATAACACAGTGAAAGCAACCACACACGTCAAGCACGGATGTTAAAATAAAACCTAAAGTTTTCGGTCCGATGGTTTAGAGTGTGAAAATAAATGGGTTTTGTATCATGTAATGACTACCGAAGAAAAACAATGGTGGATTACCTTTGTTGGTTCATGATAGAGAGGATTCGAGAAAGGACTTGTTAAGAAGAATCCATAAAAGCAAAGAATAAAAAAAAAACCCAGAAACGATGAAGGAAGACGATGAACAACGTACACGTGCCAGACCTGTTGGCTAAGGGAGACGCTGGCGCGTGCAGTGCAGACGCAGCCCCTTGCTTCCGAATGGGTTTTCAGGCCTAGAAATTATCTTTTGGACTGATTTTTGTTGCTTTTTGGGCCATTAAGGGTTATAATGAGTCAATAAATATTTATGGCCCAATCATAATGGATTATTTAATTCATA
>JANZLX010000009.1:21960774-21974907 GCA_025531955.1 Erythroxylum orinocense
ATAAACGAAATACATGCATATATGAAAGGAATACCTCATAATATATTATTAACAAATCATAATGTTAATACATGAATAAAAAATGTTCGTTAGCCTAGGGCACACTACTAACAAGCATTATGGTAATGAAGATTAAAGTGATCCAAGAAAAATTTGTATCAATTGGTGACTAGGATCATAGAGGATATTTGGAGCATATTCGAAAAATGGAGAGAATTTTTCTTTCGTTGAGGAAATCTTGCATACTAGGAAGAGTATATGCCAAGTTTAAGGAGAGTGAATCTTAGCTTGATCAAATAAATTATAGATGTGATAGTATTTGAACATAGCATATTGGGAGGGCCAAAGGAAATAGAGGTGATGATAAAGTGAGTTTGTATACATAGAGCCAATTAAGCCTCATGAGTTAATTATTGATATATGATTTAGAATTTGCTGCAATGGTAATTGCTTTGCAAACTTGGAGACATTATAGGTACAAAAATA
Source organism: Erythroxylum orinocense (assembly GCA_025531955.1). Lineage (NCBI taxonomy): Eukaryota > Viridiplantae > Streptophyta > Magnoliopsida > Malpighiales > Erythroxylaceae > Erythroxylum > Erythroxylum orinocense. The sequence goes on from JANZLX010000009.1 coordinate 21,961,261, forward strand.
TTTTGGATATATGAATATACAGATCAGTAAAGATTGAGGTAATTATCGAGTTAGAAAGGAATGTACAAATGAGTACTATATTCCTAAAGGTAGTGTGCAATCTGATACATTGAATAGACAATGCTGAATAGTACAAATTCAGATATTGAAGTTACCAAACCTAGTACAAGAAAGAGCATAGAATATCAAGTTGAATTTTGGGCGATTTAAAGTACTATAAGCTATTAAAAGATAGTTTCACATGAAAGAAGTAACCAAGCCTACAAGCTAAGGATTCAGGATTGTGATTCCCATAGAGGAATTGAAAACAATTCTGAATTTTTGAGTTTGAATTAGAAAAATGATATTTTGGGATTGAAATAAGAAGTATGTGCACCCAATAAAGATGATTGAACAAAGAGATTGTTAGAGAAGCCTAAGTAACAACCTAAGCTAGACATCTTAGTAGGAATACACTGGAATAGTTTTTGGCTACTAAGGATGTAGAAACAAGTGGCTGAATGTTTGAATAACCAACAGTTCTAACTGTTGGGGATGTATTTAAAGCTTATAATTTGGAGTTCATAGGAATATGAGATTAATGTATAGTTTCCATTAACTACAGGCATAACAACTATTATCATAGTGACATTATTAAAATACTCTAAGAGGTGTTGTATGACCAAAAGGGGTGGTTCACCCTTACGTTGAAATTAAGAGTTCCTAAAAGTGGTCAAAGACTATAATTGATTCAAGATACTGGTGATGAGTGAAGTGAATCTATAATAGGAGTTAAGTGATTCAAGAAAGATAAATAAGTTAGGTGGATCAACATTGGACAGATAGAATATAGTGAAATAGACATAAGAGTTAAATATATTAATACTGAAGAGAACTGAATTATCAAAGGAGAGATGAAGTGTTTTTGTGAGTATCACCTTGGTAAGGTGTGCTTAGATTTGGAGAAAGGATAAGTTAAGCTATTATGAATTGGTCTATACGAAAATTATTATGAGTTAGTGTTATTGATAAAAGATGTCTTAGATTCATAATACGTGATATGTGAATAGGTTAAGAAATAATTATATGATCGACAGAGATAGATTGACAGAGTACAAAGTAAAGGTTTTGTGAGTAATCTAAAATATATTGATGAAATGGTCAAGATAATGTGATAGCTAAATAAGTGATTGAGGGACTTATTGAGTCTATCAATTATGGTCATTCGGAAGAAAGTATATGAGTAGTGAAGTATATGGGAACAGAGGAACATATGGGGAAACAATACCCCTACCTTATCGATCAATCAGATATTAATTTCGAGGAAGAAATTTATTAAGGAGGGGAGAAATGTAACATCCCGTTCTCATACTAAGGGTTAGAAGCTGAAAATTTGGTACATGTGAGCTGAAAGAGAGACTAAGGAAATGCATTTTTCTTGTTCATGCATAATGTTAGCATATATGCACATAAATATTGAATCTTTGCATATAAAAATAAGTGTATATGCATTCATTGACAACTTCTGGGTATAATTGATTTTAAATATGATTGTATTGAAAATGAGGAGTAAATGAAATAGAAAAGGTGATCTTAGTACGAGTTATGTTAAAGAAAGATTTGGAAACAAAATTGGTAGTTGATCTGGAAAATGTTTACTATGTATGCTTCAGCCTTTTAGCCACAACTATTTCTCTAGTTATCCAAACGAGATAATTCTTAATTTGGATTAAAATAGAGACATATGGTTACATTTCTTATGAAGACATCGAATTTAAATTTTGTCTTTAAGAATCTCAAAATTTGTCATAAATTTGAGAACTGGGTGCAATACATTGATGGAGGAATGTAAAGTTCATGTTCTGACTTCAAGGGAAATTCTGGATTGATATAGATAGAATTAAGCAACGTTATCTTTTTCTTTTATCTTTCCAACGATATATAGTATGAAAATTTTGGACATTGGAGTTGAAAGTTATGGTCCTTATAAGTGGAGATATTCAGGAGTGTAGTCATATCGTCTATGATGAAGTCATATCATCTGTAAAAACGTATCGTCTATGATGATGTTATATCATCTGTAAAGACATATCGTCTATGATAATGTCATATCATTTATGATGATGTCTTATCTTCTATGTTTGACCTTCTGCTTCTTCTATAGTTGACTTTGCTTCGTCTTAAGTTGACTCTGCTTCGTCTTAAGAGCTGTATCATCTTAAGTTGACTTTGCTTCATCTTAAGTTAACTCTGCTTTGTTTTAAGAGTTACATCATCTGAAGTTGGCTTTGCTTCATCTTAAGTTGACTCTGCTTCGTCTTAAGAGTTGCACAGTCTTAAGTTGACTATGCTTCATCTTAAAAGTTACATAGTCTTAAGTTGACTTTGCTTCGACTACTTTTTGCTTCATCTACTCTTTACTTTGTTTGCTTTTTGCTTCGTCTGCTCTTTGGTTTGTCTACTTTTGCTTCATCTGCTTTTTGCTTTGTCTGCTTTTTGCTTCGTCAACTCTTTGCTTCCTCTACTCTTTGCTTTGTTTACTCTTTGTTTCGTCTACTCTTTGCTTCGTCTTCTTTTTGCTTCATCTGATCATTACTTCATCTGATTTTCTATTCGTCTGCTTTTCAATTTGTCCGCTTTTCACTTCTTCTGCTCTGTGCTTCGTCTGTTTTTCTCAATTCGTCTCACCCTTCATCTTAAGTTGACTTTCTGCCTCATCTTACGTTGACTAGAACATCTTTTGGTCCAAATTTGATGCTTTAGACGACATAATTTGTCTTTAAAAAGTTTTAGATCTCGAAGTCTTCTTTCAAACCGTCTAAGAATGATTTAAATCTCACATCTGTAGTGAATGTTATGCCAATTGTCCCAAGACAGGTTCAATATGATTTGAGGACAAAACCTTATTGTATTCTTTCACCCATAACTTTATCATCCGACCTCCAAATGAAGTGATTCTTGAACCATTGGATTCATAAGACATTTTTCTACCTTTACACAAAGATTGGTAGCATTCCAAATTGATTTGAAAAAATATTGATTGAAAGAAAGTGAGGGAATTGGTGGGAACAATGAATTGGTGTTGTTTTACTAAACATACTTCGGTATTTTAATTATATATGGATCTATAAGATTACAAATGAGAATATTTTTAATTGGGAGTAAACTAGAGACATAGGGAGACAAATCATATGAAGAAGTCGAATTTTGAATCAATCTTCAAGATGTTTAGATTTTAGATGGAAGTTGTGCATAGTATGCTGTTTTGGACAAGAGCAATTTGAAAATGTTTGAAGTATATCTTTCAAATCACTAAACCAAATTGAATGATTTTTGTGTCAATGGAAACATAAGACATAAAGGAACATGTTTTTAGAAGAAAGTGTTGCAAAAATAACTTTAGTATCATGGTAAGAAAGAACATGCAAAGTTGACCCGAAATGGTGTTTTATTGAAAAATCTGGAAGTGATTTAATGGGTTATAACTTATGTTTCAATGGTTTCATTAAGTCATAAAATTAAGTACAAATCATACTTAAGTGAGTTTTAATGAAAGGAAGTGGATAAGTGGCTAAGAAATGGACAGGTGTCCCAGCTTTAAAGTTGAGTTTTAATAACCTTGAAAGACAAGTTACTGTACTTGGCTTCATTTCTTTCTCTAATGTATCTTTAACACAAAGTTTTTCATCAAAAACTCCACCAAAGTTAAACTATACTTACCCTTATCTTCTACTGTTACCTCTTTGTCATCTGTTTCTTTTGCCGTAAGAAAAACCTGACCCAAACCCTCTATAAGATGAAGTACGTGAGTTGCATGAAAGTTAGGGCTTTGTGATGGTTGCAGATTTTGCAGTTTTAACAAGTAATTATCGTGTTAATCCTTATGAGAAGTTTGAATATGAGATAAAATGGATGGCTTATCTGACATAAAATAGTAATGAAAAAAATGGCCATTTTCATGAATACGGTACAAACTAGATAAAAATTTAAATGTGTTGTTTTCACGTATTTGGGGATTTTATATGATGTGATGGTGTAGGGATGATTTTGAGTAGAAAGATCATTAAATACATACAGGAGAAGAGTACATAAATTTTGAAAAGTGGAAAGGACATATATGCTCTATTTTCCTTTTGAATATTTTTGGAGAAACTTGAGGATGAACAAATATAGGATTAAAGTTAAGGAAATCATAGAGAAAGAGAGATGATGTCGTGTTTTCAGTGGGATTAAATGGAAAGTTGCTAGTGATAAAGTAGAGAATGAATTGTTGACATCAAAGTACCAAAGGTATGAGTATGTTTAGGGATAACGATATTCATATGATTGAGTGATTGAATTATGAAATGAAAATGAGCATAAGATATGAAGTTTAGTAAAGTACTCGGGATTGTCATTAAGCATGCTTTGTACATAGTCCATATAACCATTTGTACATAAATGAGTTTTGTAACGTATGTGAATTGTGTATTGTATAAATGGAATGTGCAGGATAAACATCCGCATACAGGCGTATCTAGAATTTAGAAGTAAATGCTATTTTGGAGCATACTGTGAGTAGACCTAGATGGTCTCATTTCATTGTTTGTTTTGTTTGAATTTTTGTATTGATTGACTACTGAATGCTTATGTGAATATGATTGATAGTGTTGGATGTCGTACTAATGTCCGATGATATGTGAAAGTGATTGAATGTGATTGATGCATTCCATTTCATGAATGCATGAAATACAATGGCAGTTGTGACTTAAGTAGCCACCGATCAGAGCTTAAAGCTCAACGAGTGAAAAGAGCTCGAGCTCAGATAGTGATTATGGGCCCAAGGCCCACTATATAAAATGAGCCTTGTATCCTCTTTGGATAAAAGACAGTTATTAATGAGTCCGATATTCAAAATAAATACGGGACAGTTCAGGCACTCGGTCACAACAACATAATAAATGGAAAAGTATCTCATGAGCATTTCATATGCATTTTGTCAAGTATGTGGAATGTTTGAAATGCCAAATTGAATTGCTCTTACATGTAAATGTGATATGTGTTCAACTATGTAAAGTTGTGAACCATATGTTATTTGAATTATGTATTATGTGACTGGGTGAGCCATCGACGATGATATCTCATTGAATTCGCAAAACTCACCCAAAATTTGCAAATATTTTTCAGGATCAGAAGAATACTCCGTTAGGCAAACGAGAGTATCCTTACAGCATACAAGTAAGGGATAGAGGTTGGGATCAGTTCGCGTCTGCATTTGTTTTTTCCTATCTTTTTATAAATTTGTATATTTTGAAAATATTGTACAAGTGATTTATGTTGTAATGTAAAGACATTGTGACTGAAGTATTTTGTATTTGTAATGGGCCCTAAATAGCTATTGAATTTATGTTGATTGTATTGTTAAAAAGTTTACGAATAAAGTGGGCCCGATTTGGTTATTGATTGTCGCACGCATATGTTTATTGTTTTAAAGAAAAAAATTTTATACCAATTTTTGACTGACTGAGTGCCCTAGTATGCCACCCTTGCGGGGCACGGACTCGGATATCACCCATAGATGTCGGGTACGTGTCTTGCAGGAGTGGGATGCTACAAAAAACATGCTCCGACGAGATTGTCAAGGGTATGTAACCTTAGTAAGGGATACTTTAACAAAGAAAGGTTCAATTGATGATGTCCCAATTGTATGTGAATTTCCTAACTTATTTCTTGAAGAGTTACTAGGTTTACCACCAAAGAGGGAGATTGAATTCTGCATTGATATAGTGTTAAGTACAACTCCTATCTCAATTCCACCTTATAAGATGGCTCTCGCAAAGTTTAAGGAGCAGTTAGACTAATCGTTAAATAGGGGATATATTAGACCAGGTATTTCTCCATGGGGTGCACCAGTATTATTTGTAAAGAAGAAAGATGGTAGCCTCTGACTCTGTGTTGATTACATGAAATTGAATAAAGTAATGATAAAGAACAAGTATCCATTTCCAATAATCGATGATTTTTCGACAAACTTCAAGGGGCTAGATGTTTCTCTAAGATTGATTTGAGATTTGGTTATCATCAATTAAGGATCAGAGGTGAAGATGTTCCAAAAAATGTTTTTCATTCTAGGTAGTCATTATGAATTTTTTTATGATGTCCTTTAGGTTGACTAATGCTCCTATAACCTTTATAGATTTGATGAATAGGATGTTTAAACCTTTTGTGGATATGATTGTTATTGTATTCATTGTATATTCTAAGGGTGAAGAAGAACATATGGTACATCTAAGAATGGTTTTACAAACTTTGATGGAACATCAGTTGTACCCTAAATTTTCTAAGTGTGATTTTTGGTTGGATCATTACACACTTGTTCATAAAAATTTTTCCTATAAATATACATATATGATCACCAAACCCTTTTTTTCCTGTATATATACACATTAAAATAAAACTTTTTGTTATATATATTCACACATATCTACCAAACTTATAAAAATATATATATAAGTGACTAAAAAACTTTTTTCCTATAAATATATAGCTAACCATTGAACTTTTTTTCCTATGTATTGACATATATGGCCAAAAAAATTCTTCCCATATATATACACACATAGCCAAAAAAAATTATATATATAGATAACATGTGGCCACCAACTCTTTTTCATGTATATATAACACATGACAATAAAAAAAATTCTCATATAAGCACGTATGAGAATGAAACATTTTTCCTATGTGTATATATACACGTAGAAACTAAACTTTATATATATATATATACACATATGGCTACTAAATTTTTTTCCATTATACATACGCATATAATTGCCAAAATATTTTCATATATATATATACACACACGTATGACCATCAAAAAAAATTGCCCATAGATTTACAATTAAGGTCACAAAATCTTTTCCTACATGTATACACTCGTGGTCATTAAATTTTTTTCTTTGATATATATACACATAATTTTTTCTAATATATATATACACAAAATTCTACCATTTTTTTCAGTATGATCATAAAATTATATATACCGACAAATTCTTGGCCATCAAAATTTTTCTTATAAATATATGTATAGAAGTGGCACCTAAAATTTTTTTCAGTGTATATATACCTAGCTCGTAAGCACTTTTTTGGTAAATCTGGATGAAGCCACCATGTAGTTGATAGTCCTTTAGCTTTTGATCCACAGTCACAAGCACTAACCGACATGGACATCAAGGGACTCGTACAAGTTCTGTCGAATGTGGGATCCTTCCATCTCCTCAAGCTTCAAAGGATTTCATTGGATTATGAAGTTGAGGGACGTCTGAAGACCCATATTACAAATTCTGTACTTGTAAGTCTTTTTGGGCTTCATGGTGAAGAAAGGCTCATCTTTACCCTCACCCTTGGCCACTTTTCCATTGATCATAACACCTTTAGGTCTGCCAATGGATCGTCCGCTGTTAAGGAACTTCCTAAAAGTGTTATGGCTCTCGGTGTGCCAATCATTAATAATCACTGCATATGGCACAGGGATGACCAGACGACTGTTGATGTGAAAGCCTTTAAAATGCACGATCCGCCCTCTGCATTTCCATTCTTGGGTAGTACATGTAACTTCCTATTTGATCTTTCACCTAGAATCGGTAAGGAAAGTTAGTTCCCAGTTGTATCGGGTAATTTGTTGTTGGGAAATCGAGTTGAGATCTAATTCTGACATGAGCGGAATAATCACAAAATTTTTTCGTGACTTTTCATTTCCCAAAAAACAAAATCTATTTAATTCTATAAAATGATTAACACAAATCATAATAAAGCGGAAATTTAATTCATACCTTATTCCGAAGCTTGATCTTTATCTTGTTGTATCCTTCGAACCATTTTCGAAACTGATCCGTCTCAACCACTATAGCCACATAACAAGTTAAGAGAACTATATAACTCTTGCAAAGAGGGTTAACCAAGAAGTGCTAGCTTCATAGAGCTTAAGCCTATTTATAATAAGCTTTGGACGTTTTAGTAATTTAATTGAAATTAACTTCTAATTAAATATCAATTATGCCCATATAAGATTCAATATCGCAGATTGATCCTTATTTATTAAATATATCATATTTACTCATAAAATTTCTCAAACTTTGCAATCAAGTCCAACTTGATTAAATTAATTTTGCTCTCTTCAACCCATTCTATATGTGAGACTCATTAGGCTCTCAAATATATTGGCAATGATTGTAAATTTTAATTTTAATTAATAATTAAAATTAGATAAATTAAAATTAAAACTCCTTTTAATTTATCTTTAATTCGTTTTAATTTATCTTTAATTCTTCAATTAAACAATTTATAATCATAGATTAAGATTGGCGTCTAGCAATGTATCATGCCCACCTAAATATTTAGGAATATCAAAGTAGTTTTAACTAATCTTTTCGTGCATAATTTTCCGTATAATTCAATCCTTTCATTATACAATGTTTCAATTAGACATAAAGAATGTAACTAATGTCTACTCTATTTTGAATCTAATCATATTAGTTCTCTTTCGTTAGCTATTGATTCAATTAATAACATTTACAAACTATTTACAAAGCGTCATTTCACCTTGGCCAAGGATTTCCCGAATCAATACTAATCGAGAACAACGGAATATTCTCCCTAATTACTTTAGGGTGATGAATCCTATCTTGATCACTCAACTATCTCCATATAGTTTATGCTACATCCAATGACTACCAATTAAACGACCTATGATTAGATCGATTATAAATAGTATCAAAACATTGCAATCTCCATACAAGATAACTTTGATAGCTTCATGTCAAAATATTACTTATATAATCATCACAATGAGAATTCCATAGACATACAAGTAATGTTTTAAATGGATTTCTCATATTGGACCTGTTCAATGAACTTATTCTCTGGCAAGTACCTACATGTTTGTTTAAGTATCTTTATACTTTAGCATATGAGATTGACTACTTCCTTTATAAGGAAAAACAAAACGTGTGCTAATCTTTTTACGTTTTATTAATGTCCAATCTTAATAAAACAATGACTAAGAACATTTAGGAATAATACATTAATGTAATATGAATCTTATAATAATAATCTCATTATAATTTCATTTGCAATGTGCAATTATCCGATAGACTTTATTATAAACATCTAAACATGTACAAGATAAAAAATATCTTTAAATAATTTGTCACTAAACTACAACCAAAGCGATTAATCATAGGGCATAAAATAACAATTAATTAGAGTAAAATATATTTTAAAACTCAAACTTTGCTTAATTTTATGAGACCGGCTATAATCAAACTCCCAATTTAATGTAAAGATAGTCCACCATTAACTCCTTTGTCAGTAATGCTGACGTGGACTAGTCACTTTACACATCAGCATGTATGTAGAAATTAAAATAATTAGAAAATATAATAGTGACCTATAAGAGTACGCATTTCTATTGATACGGAGTTGTCAGAGATGTTTGTAGATGGAAATGATGTTTTGTCATCAATGGTAGATTATGATCTCAAAATAATCTCTAACGACTATCCAAATCTGCAGAAAATAGTTGTAATTAGCGTGAGTAAAAATGGGTTGGTAAGTGTGACGAGTAAGCCAATGCAAGAGATAGAGTTACATTGTTGTGAGGAGATTTCGTTCAAGGGTATTTGTACATGAAAGATTCTGCAGATTTTAAAACTGATTGGTTGCTTTATTAAGTTTACTGTTCAGTGATCTTTGATGTTGGCACAAAGTTGTGAGACATTGGCGAAGCTCAAGTTATATGTTCCGTTGGAGTAAAAACAATAATCCAAAGTTATGAAATACGTGAGTAGTTGACTCCTAATGATGATAAGATGGATGGTGGGTAGTTGTCTGTGATTTCATTCTATGGAAATTTGAAGACTGAGGCTTAAATATGAATTCATTCAAATTTGGATAGGGAGGAGCATTTGAGATGTTTTTGCTCTTGAAGACTTATATTTAAAGTAGTGTCAAATAAGGGAAAAGTAGGGATTGAAAACAAAAACAAATTCGTTTTAGGTATGAGATTTATCCTGGTGATGCATCATAATCCGTCTATAAATTACTAATACGAACACCATACCGTTTCATAACAAGATGTGAAGTCGAAGAGAGTGAACTTGCTGTATAACTAGCATCAAGATTTGCTGGCCATTTCCAATACAATTCACATACATACATTATAGTTTCTGCAAAAGCGAGAAATTCTACCAGCACCAGTCTATTACAAATCTCCATCTAGTATTGACACAGGTAGCACTCGAATTTCTTTTTACAACGAGGACGTGAAAACACTGCAAAACTAAGGTTAAAAAGCGGGGGCACATCGGCATTTAGGAGTCAGAATCAAATTTCTACCACAAGAATGTTTAACGAGGGCAGAAAGGGGGAAATAAGATAATGGAACACAAACGAAAGTAAATAAGATGGAATTATATGCAATGCTGAAGAATGTACAACAAGACCCCTATCAGGTGCGCCATCTTCAATCAATTCCATGGCGGAGATGATGGTCTATAAATAAAATCTTGTGATGACGTGCCATAGTTTAAGTCAAGGTTGTGGAGCTGTTCCATCAATTGAGAGCGCCTTTCCTTGAAGAAATCAAGTCGAGTTGTTAATTCTACCAAAGCTGAAGATGCTGCTGATGGATGCCTGGGATAATCAATCACCTGCACCACAGGCGAGCATTGATGCAAGTTTTATGAGAATAAGTGACACATTGGGGACAGTATCTACGGGTTCAGCTCAAACTTTAAAAAATCAACATAGACAGAAGAATACATAAAGCATGAATTAATAGCAAGAAAATATCTACCTCCACTGCTCTGGAGGTGGAGGGAGCAGATTCAACACCATAAAGCTCATCCACGGATGTAGACACCTCGGTACTTTTAGAGTCACTCAGGCTTGTTGATTCTATGAATTGCTTTCGAGTAGCCTGCCTGCTGCTGCCTCCAGTTGCTGCCGCTGGTCCTTTGACATTCCTCCATTCGGCTCCTAGCACACTCTCCTGGATAGGGATGACCATACATTTAAGTTTCAGTAAATTGAATTGTTAGCTACAAAGAACACAAGTGAGTGGCAATTGACTTTCGCAAAGAACGACAACTGGCGACAAGGTGAAAGAAAATTAGCAGCAATAAGAATCACTGGAGAGAATTTAACTATGATTTGGATTGCAGACTAAACAACCCCCTCAAACAGCTTTATGTCAAAATGTAACTCCTATCTCACGAAATAATAGTTAGCAAACTCATCTCCTTTATAATATGCCTACACAAGTACTCTCACACATGAACTTATCACACGTGGACAATTTTCAGAAGATACTGTATGTACCTGCAAGGTTTACAAAAACAACTATCAAAAGCATAAGCTTGTAGAGCGGTGAACCTTAAAACAGTGAAAATGTGACAAATAATTGGCAACTACAATTATGAAGGAAACCAATTGGAAAATCAGAGATCCCTTCTTCAATGTCTCAAAAATGTAACATCCTCAGAAACAGCTACGTTGTACCTCAGTTCTCTGTTTCCTTTCATGATTGACAAAAGCAAGGGTTGTATCAAAATCTTGCTGAATAAATCTCCTGAATGCCAATTAGGATAAGAGGACATAAGAAATTTGTAAATGTAATGGCAGTCAGATTGAATTATAACAAAGCAACATCTATTTCACAATTCACTTATCATGTAAAAGTGAAGGTGCACAAAACAAAAACTCAGTAATAATATTTCTTTTTTCGCAATGCAGGGAAAAAAAAGATCTGTTGTTTTTACTTTCATCACCACATAACATGTTGAAAACATTTGTTTATGCTTCAGAGTTATATCAATATCAGGTTGCTAATGCTAACCAATCTTTTCTTTCTTCTACTTACTGCATTTTCTATTTCCGTCACATCAATTTTTCATAGTTTTGTCTTAGTACTCTGACAACAAAATCAAAGAGTTAGTTTCTGGTAATCTAATCAGAATTAATGGGAGAATGATGTTTGCTAATTCTCATGTTTATAGTTATTTATCAATTGTAGTTCTCACTTAAAATTCCCATTAAACTGATGTGAACTTCCTATTAGCTTCAGTAATAATATAATTTTACTATTTAGATACCAATAATCATTAAAAAAAAGTCCAAGATAAATTTTCTTAAGTTTTCTTAAGTAGAGTCGATGGAAATAGCTTTGTTTCCGTGCTCTTAATAGTAGATAGATTTCAATAAGAAAAGACAAAAATATAAGAATATAAATAGTAAGAGGACTAAAAACATAACCATCTCAAGGTTAAATATGTAAATTAGAAGAACACATGCCTTAATACCAACAAACAAACTGATGGATACGAATAGAGAGAAGCATATACATATGCAGATGCATGTGGAAAATGTACATGAAGACAATACGTTGTCCACTTACTGTTGAGGATTATGATTTTGGACAAGTTGACATCGGTCACATGCATCAGAAAGGGAACCATAGTGGTGCTGTCGCTGTTGATTAAGTTGATGGTGGAGTTCGGCAACTTTTTGCTTTAACCTAGCCACATCCGCTTCAGCAAGAGCAATCTCCTCAAGCTCGGCCCTTGTCTTCACATCAGTTTTAAATCTTAAGTATGTATTGTTTAAGCTTAAAAAAAAAAAAAAGAAAGGAAAAAATGGAAGTAGCTCAAGTACAAACTTTAGAGTCCATGTTCCTTGAACCAGAGAACTGTCCAGTAGACATGCTCAAGCCAACTTCCAATGCAGCTCTGAGATCCCTTTCTGCTTGAAGCTGCTCTTGCAATCTTGAGACCTAAGGCCATTTATTGGTTAGAAGACACACAAGAAAGAAACTAAACCAATTTTGGCTGACACAACGGAAGTAGTTAGGTAGAAATTATCGCTTAATCTTGGAACCAAATCCAAGCATAAAACTTAGGATTTAATCAACAAGAGAAAGACACTCTCTCAGAGGAAAATATCCTGCAGAAGCTTTATTAAAATAATGTTTTCTAGGGTCCCAAAACATCTGTTAACCCTCGCTTTTATATCCCTAACGTGGTACATTAGAGTACTAATTCTAGTGTGAAAAGGATTGATTGAAATCTATGGTCAAAGATACGTATATCTCATTAATATTATGACCTGATCATAATCAGATCTTTTAGATTAGATAGCAGTATCTTGTAGATATATAATATCCTAGGATTATATTTAGGTAACTGTACAGATTTTTCTATCCTATTCTGTAAACCTATTCATGTATATATATATTGCAGTCTCTAATAAAAGAGATATAGAGCAAATAAGCTCTGATTCACATGGTATCAGAGCCATGTGATAGTGAAACCGAGGAGACAACCCCAGAAAGTCAAGAAATGACTTCCAATATTGAGGGATCCTCCACGACAATCCCGATTGGAGGTCAGTCATCAATGAATTTTGGTGAGGGAGTTTCAGTTAACATTTTGTCCGATAAACTCAATGGAACAAACTATCGAGAGTGGGCTCAAGCTATGAAACTCGCCATTGGAGGAAGAAGGAAATTGAGCTTCATCATCGGAAGTGAGAATTTTCCAGACTTGACAACATACAAGCTATACGACAATGGGAGATAGATAATTCCATGGTTTCATCATGGCTTATCAATGCCATGATACCACC
>JANZLX010000009.1:22003071-22015956 GCA_025531955.1 Erythroxylum orinocense
ATAATACATAAATGCAATATGAATCTCATAATTATAATCTCATTATAATTTCATTTGCAATGTATAATTATTCCATGAACTTTATCATATACATCTAAACATGTACAAGATAAAGAACTCTTTTAAATAATTTGTCACTAAACTACAACCAAAGCGATTGGCTGTAGGGCATAAACCAACAAACAAATGATATGGTCAATTATTGAATCAAGAATTAAAAAGCTAGCAGAAGGGACAATCCCCACATATTATGAGAAGACAACATTTGAAGTTAGAAAACTGAAGGAACTGAAGGCAAAAAATTATCTTTCCCTCCAATCCTGGAAACTATTCTCTGTAAAGAAATATCCAAGAATATTTGGGTATTTATGAAGAAAATATATCAAGGTTCTCTCAGACTCAAGCGAGCACAACTACAAACCTTGAGGAGGGATTTTGAGGTGTTGGCAATAAAGGACAGAGAATATGCCACCAGCTATTATGCTAGAATAATGGAGATATGCAATAAGATGCGTTGCTATGGTGAGAAGATGAATGATGTCACCATCATGGAGAAAATTCTGTGTTCCCTAATGCCGAAGTTTGATTATGTTGACTGTTCGATCGAAGAATCAAAAGACATAAATGTTGTCTTCCTTGAAGAGTTACAAAGCTTCTTATTAGTTTATAATTAGAAGATGACCAAAGGTCTAACAACATAAGAGCAAGCATTAAAGGCTTCTATCAAGACCCATTCCACAAATTCTAGAGGAAGGAGATGAGGTTGAGGTTGAGGTTGAAGTTGACGACAAAAAAATGCAGAAGCAGAGATGAAACTAAATAACACTTCATGTTATTTGTCATTATCATGAACTACCATATGCATGGGACGAAGAAAAGTTTGAAGGAACTCCATGGGATGCTTAAGATTGTTGAGTAGGACATGAACAAAGGAGTTTCTCATGTCTTGGCAGTTCAGGAGGGAGGGAAGAAGATAAAGAAAGGCAGGAACAAGCGTAAAATTAAAAAAAGGCAAAGATGGCAAAAGGAAGGTTGAAGTGGTGACTTCAAGCACTCCCAAGCCCAGAACCCCTTCCGATGCCGAATGTTTTCATTGTAAAGGTAAAGGATAGTGCAAAAGGAATTGTCACAAATACCTTGAGGACTTGAAGAGTGGAAAGATTCCTTCTTCTTCGTTAGGTATATATGTTATTGAGATTAACCTTACTACCTTTATTTCTAATTGGGTATTGGATACAAGATCTTGTGCTCATGTTTGTTCAAATATACATGCACTAAAGGATAAGAGGATGCTTGGAAATGGCGAAGCGCAACTGTGCATCAGGAATAGTGCAAGTGTTGCAGCCATTGTTGTTGGGTGCATTGAATTGCATTTTCCCAATTGGCTTATAATGGAACTTAAATGTGTATATTTTGTTCCATCCATCTCTCGAAACATTATCTCCATTTCTCTTTTAGACAATGATGGTTTCTCCTTTACCAGCTCAAATGAATCTTGTTCGATTTATAGAGATGGTTTGTTTTATGGATCTTCTTATGTTAAGAATGGTCTATACTTGCTTGAGATGGATAAATAAGTCCTTAATGTTAATAACAAAAGACTCAAGCTTATCATGAAAGTACTACTATGATGTGACATTGTCGCCTAGGTCATATAAATGAGAAGCGTATTAAGAAATTGCAAGAATTAGGACTTCTTGGTTAATTCGATTTGGAATCGATTAGGACATGCAATCTTGTCTACTTGGCAAAATGACCAACATACCCTTCACTAAGAAAGGTGAGAGGGTAAGTGACTTATTGAGTCTAATACATAGTGATGTATGTAGACCAATGAGTACCAATGCTCAAGGTTGTTTTTTATACTTCATCATGTTTACTGATGCCTTCAGTAGATATGGTTATGTCTATTTAATGAGACATAAGTCTGAAGCTTTTGAAAAGTTCAAGGAATTCAAGAATGAAGTTAAGAACCAACTCGACAAGAAGATTAAAGTCTTGTGATCAGATCGTAGAGGCGAATACTTTAGTCACAAGTTTGGTGCTTATCTTAAAGAGTGTGGGATCATCTCACAACTCCCCCCTCTTGGAACACCACAATAAAATGGTGTTTCTGAGAGGCGAAATCAAACTTTGTTAGATATGGTTTGATCTATGATGAGTCAAATCGAACTTCCAATCTCATTTTGGGAATATGCGCTTAAAACTGTTGCATTCACACTAAATAGGGTCCCATCGAAGTCCCTAGAAAGGACACCCTATTAGATATGGTTTGACTAAGTGCCTAGCATGTCTTTTATAAAGATTTAAGGTTGTGAGGCATATGTCAAATGTTTAACGTCTGACAAGTTTGGCCCTAAATCAAACAAGTGCTTATTTGTGGGGTATCCTAAGAAATTAAAGGATAATACTTCTATCACAAGTTAGAGAATAAAGTACTTGTTGCTTGACATAGCGTGTTCTTGGAGAATGAGTTTCTCGTAAGAGGAAGTAGTGGGAATAATGTTAGGCTTGAAGAAATTCAGGAAACACTACAAGATAACGAGGTTAATGGGAGCCAAGTTGACCCACTCCTAGATGCTTATGTCAGTAGGAGTCAAGTACATCCAACTCTACAAGTAGTTGTGGAAGAGGCTCATAACCAACCTCTAACTAAATCGACACAACTCAAAGTTGAATTTAAACCACAAGGAGTTGTGGAGGAAGGTCAACCAGAAGTAGTTCTGCTGCGAAGGTTAACTAGGGTAATCCGTGCACCTGAGAGGTATATGGAACTACATAAGGTGACGGTGTTGGACATCGAAGATCCATTAACTTATAAAGAAGCAATGAAAAAGCCAGACTACAATGAATGGCTTGGATCTATAAAATCCGAGATGCAATCTATGTTTGAAAACCAAGTTTGAAATTTGGTTGATCTTCCTATTGGGGTAAAACCCATTGAAAACAATTGGGTTTTCAAAATGAAGACAAACATAGATGTAAATTTGACTACTTACAAAGCACGACTTGTTGCGAAAGGTTTCAGACAGATTCAAGGAGTTGATTACGATGAGACATTCTCACTCATGGCTATGTTTAAGTCAATTCGGATCCTTCTAGCAATTGCCACTTTTTATGATTATGAGATATGACAATTGGATGTCAAAACCGCCTTCAAAATGGGGATTTAGAAGAGGATGTGTATATGACACATCCATAAGGTTTTGTGGATCCAAAAGGTGCTAACAAGGTGTTTAAGTTTCAAAGATCTATTTATGAAATGAAGCAAACATCATGGAATTTGAACAAGCCCTTTAAAAAAAAGTTTAATTTTGTTAAATGCGAAGAAGAACCTTATGTGTACAAAAGGATTAGTGGGAATGCAATAATCTTCCTGGTGTTATATGTGGATGACATACTTCTCATTGGGAATGACATTCCTTTGCTGGAGTCCGTCAAATCCTCATTGATGAAGGTGTTCTCAATGAACGATTTGGGTGAGGCTGCCTATATCTTAGGCATTAAGATCTATAAGAGGCTCATTGGATTGAACCAGAGTACATATATTGACAAAGTGTTGAAGAGGTTCAACATGCAGGATGTCAAGAAAGGTTTCATACCCATATCCCATGGTATCCATCTTGGTAAGAACCAGTGTCCTTCGATACCTGGCGAGCTGGATGTGATGAGTAGAGTTCTATACATTTCGATGATTGGCTCTATCATGTACATGTGATATGCACTCACCCTAATGTATTATACGCTCTGAGTATGATTAGCAGATATCAGGCTACTCTAGGCTTAACACATTGGACTGCAATCAAGAATATCCTCAAGTGCTTGAAAGATTTCAGGATATGTTCCTTGTTTATGACGGGGATTTTGAGCTTGTTACATGGGGTTACACTGATGCTAGTTTCCAAACCGATCGTGATGATATGAGTCACAATCGAGGTATGTGTTCATCCTCAATGAAGGATCTATGAGCTAGAAAAGTTCCAAACAAAAGACCACATCTGATTCCACCACCAAAGCCGAACACATAGCTACTTCCGAAGCGACCAAAGAGGGATGTTGGATTAAGAAGTTCATCTTCGAACTTGATGTGGTTCCTAGTGTCGCTGGACCAATTGAGCTCTATTGTGATAACAATGGAGCTATTACTCAGGTGAAGGAACCTAGGTCACACTAAAGGTCCAAGCATGTTTTACGACGATATCACCTTATATGAGAGATCGTAGAGAGGGGTGATGTAAAGGTTTGCAGAGTTGATAAGGCCAAAAACACACCTGACCCACTGACAAAACCTCTTTCTCAAGCCAAACACGTAGTTCACACTGCATCAATGGGTATTAGATACTTTGTAGATTGGCTTTGACTATACTTTTCTTTATTCATAAAGATGTATTTTGTTTACGAGGCTACACTTGTTTAGAGATTTTATGCATAAAGATGTATTTGGATTGACTCTAGTTTAAGTGGGAGATTATTAGTGTTATGATCTAGAAGCCAATCATTAGATGGTTGTATTCTAACAGTTATGTTCATGAATTAGATGGTTTATATCATTTTGTTCCATGAGTTTTCATTATTTATGGATCATTTGAGTTGAGGACTTGGATTGTAGAACTTTGTAATTAAAATAATGATGACTCTAAAATGTCTCTAATTTTAGTAATTAACATGGAATATTAATTGACCACTAAAAGATTAGTGTGTGGGTTAAATGATGGTGATATCTATAAGCCATTCGATAAGGAGTTATCGGTTTAATCACACAGATACATAATGAAGATTATGTTATTTGACATATCCTAAATGAAACATTATTACGATTGTGTTTATGTCATTAAAGTTTCATACATGTCTTGAATTCTATAGAATGAGATGTTCATTTTCTTACATGAGAAATGTGTATTTGTTGGCATTGTCTAATGCTAATCATAACAGATAGCTATATAGATAATGCTACAGTATGCATGACTTGTGTAGAGGATAAATGTTCATTTAAAATACAGTTGTCCCTCGTATATGATATGAACGATAATGTCTATAGGCCCTTGATAAAGCAATATTGTATACATGCAATATGTTTAAGGAGTTAATCATATCTACAATTTACTTTAGAAATCAAGAAAGAATAAATTGGCAAGAAGGAGATATTACAAGCTTGCATTTATTTAAGATATTATGAGACAAGAGAATTGACACGAACAATTATTGTTTAGAGATCACAATTTGTGTACAACACTTATCATCTATGTCATTTAAGTAATTATAATATATTTTTCTAGATACCGCTTATGATGTATAGAATTAAAATGAGTTTTAATTCTTTTGTCAACATGACATAGATTCCAATGGGTCACATCGGAAAAGATTTGATTAGAAAAAAGGAAATTATTATAGTATATCATATGGAGATACGAATATAACAATGAAGTTAATTTTAAGTGTTTAAATTATTTTGTCGTCATATGGTATTAGAATACATGTTATTAGATAACAAATTTAATCTTAGATAAATATGTTTGATATGTATGACATGTCATATAAATTTATTTCTCAATAAAATAATGCATATAATTATATGGTATAGTTATATAGCAAATGGGTCAAACGTTTAAATTATTTTGAAACATGAGATAAATGATAAAATGGTTTTTTAAATGAAAAATTCACATGGCCAACTTTGTAATAACATGAGCTGTCTACGAAATCAACATAAAGATGTGTTAAAACTTTATAACTTAAGTTACCCTTTTCACTTTGTTTCTTGGCTTTATTTATACAAGGGCTTTTTTGACAATTGAAGAGGCTTTTAATTGAACCTAATTTTTCCAAAAGGAGTGTAGATTTTTAAATTTTGCTTTGCTTTAGATTGGCAACCAAAAATCACAAACCCAAACACACCCTATAAGACCGAACCACAGTTTCAGCTTCACGGATAACCCAACAGTTGACAAAGAGAGAAGAAATCTAGTACAAGATGAAAGGCAACACCAAGGAATAAGGATGAAACAAGGAGGATGGAAAAGGAGTAGGACCACCGAAAGATCACCACCAAAAGAGGACGTTGCCCACAGATTATCACCAAAAGAGGACGTTGCCCACACCTTAAAGACTCGACAAATGAAGCTTGCTAAGGAGATGATACTTGCGTTGGAGACCAACGTAGAGAGAGAGCAACCAAAGATGAGAGGATGTGGAGATACAATGTTGATTTGAAAAGGAAAGCCTAAGTTGAGGAGTGAATACGATAGTAGATGGAGGAGGATGTAGACAATTAGGGATTTAAATCCCTCACTAAAAGAAACGTTGCGTTCTTTTTTTTAATTTCCTTTTTTATTTTTTTAATAAATAACAAAAAAATAGAGACTATTGAGAAAGGACACAAAGTCCCAAAGCTCCTCTAAGTTGTTCGAATCTTACGGCATCAAGAGGTTTTGTGAAGATATCCGCCAACTGCTTCTCGATAGATACATGAGATAGAATAACTATCTTGCTCTCTACGAGTTCTCGAATAAAGTGATGTCGAAGATCAATATGCTTTGTCCGTGAATGCTAAACAGGATTCTTCGAAATATCAATAGCACTTTTATTATCACATAAGATTGTTAACTCTTTCTGATCAATCCCATAATCTTCTAGCATTTGCTTCATCCAAAGCAGCTGTGAAGAACAAATGCCCGCGGCTATGTATTCAGCCTGAGCAATCGAAAGTGAGATTGAATTCTGCTTCTTGCTGTACCAAGAGATCAAATTGTTTCTCAAGAAGAAACAACCCCCCGAAGTACTAGTGCAATCATCTAAGTTTTCAGCCCAATCTGCATCACTATATCTAGCTAGATAAGATGTGGAGTCCGATGTATACCAAATCCCAAAATCTGATGTTCCGCTTACATATCTGAAGATCCTCTTGACGACTGTCATATGTGTTTCTTTTGGATTTGATTGATAGCGAGCACACACACCAACACTATAGCAAATATCTGGCCTACTAGCAGTCAAGTATAATAAGCTACCAATCATGCTGCGATATAAACTTTCATTAACACTTTTCCCATTCTTATCTTTGTTCAACTTCATTGAACTACTCATAGGTGTTCTTACATGTCTAGCTTTCTCAAGACCAAACTTCTTTATTATGTTGCGAACATATTTTGTTTGCGATATGAAGATTCCATCATTCATCTGTTTCACTTGCAAACCTAAAAAGAAGTTTAACTCACCCACCATACTCATTTCAAATTCCAACGTCATTAGCTTAACAAATTCTTCGATCATTTTTGAACATGTAGCTCCAAACACAATATCATCGACATAAATATGAGATATCATAAGATCTGATTTACACCTTTTAATAAATAAGGTTTTGTCAACTTTACCTCTTTTATACCCTTGCTTGATAAGATACTGAGTGAGTCTTTCATACCACACCCTCGGTGCTTATTTGAGGCCATAAAGTGCTTTCTTCAGTTTATAGACATAATCAGCATGAGCTAAATCAATAAAACCTTTTGGTTGCTCCACAAAGACTTCTTCCTGTATGAATCCATTTAAAAAAAACACTCTTTACATCCATCTGGTAAAGTTTAAAACCTTTAACACAAGCTATGCCCAATAGTAATCTGATCAATTCAAGTCGTGCCACAGGTGCAAATGTTTCATCGAAGTCTATTCCTTCTACCTGAGAATATCCCTGAGCTACTAACCTTGCTTTGTTCCTAGTGACATTACCCTTTTCGTCTGTTTTATTCCGAAACACCCATTTTGTACCAATTACATTAGTAGCCGGTGGTCTTGGCACTAGTTCCCACACATCATTCCGTACAAATTGAATCAACTCTTCTTGCATAGCTACTGTCTAATATTCATCTTATAGTGCTTTTTTAACATTTCTTGGTTCAAGTGAGGAAGTATAGCATAAGTATCCTGCATGCTCTCTGTAATTTACCCTTTTTCTCTCTCTTATTCTTCTTCTTTCACTCATATCCTTGATAACATTTTCTTCTGGTTGGTTTCTTCGGATTTGAGATGAAAAGCCTCGGTTCAGATTATCTTCCAATGACTTGACTGCATCATCATCTGAAGTAACTGAAAACTCTCCAGTTTTTGCAGTTACTTCATTAACAGTAACTAACTGTGAATCACTTTCTACAGCTGCTCCATCTACAGTAACTGGCTGTAATTTACTTTCTGCAGTTATTTCATCTGTAGTAACTAACTGTAAATCTGGGGTTTTTCTATCTTTAGCCACATGATCACTCATCAAGGATGCATCATCTATTACAACATTGGTGAGTTCTTACACTTTCCTTGTTCTTTGATTATACACTCTATAGGCTTTACTATGAGTTAAGTATCCAATAAATACTCCTTCATCACTTTTGCTTTCAAATTTTCCAAGTTGCTCACGATCTCGAAGAATATAGCACTTGCTTATGAAGATATGAAAGTAGCTCACATCTGGTTTCTTTCCACTCCAAAGTTCATATGATGTTTTGTTTAGGAAGTTTCAAAGATACACTCTATTGCATATGTAGCAAGCTGTGTTCACCGCTTCAGCCCAAAATCTCATAGACATTTTGCACCCATTCAGCATAGATCTGGCCATTTCCTGGAGTGTTCTATTTTTCCTCTCCGCAACTTCATTTTGTTGTGGAGTTTTGGGTGTTGAAAATTCTTATAAGATGTCATATTTATTACAAAACTCATTGAAGCTTGCATTTTCAAATTCTCTTCCGTGATCCGATCGAATTCTCAATATGGTCAAATTTTTCAGATTCATCACCTGCACACATAGGCTTCTAAAATCCTTAAACACGTATGATTTTTCTTTCAAAAATGCTACCCAAGTGTACCTTAAATAATCATCAACACAAGTTAAAAAGTATTTCATTCCACCAATACTCTTATATTGTGTTGGACCCACCATATCTAAGTGAACCAACTCAAGTATACTAGATGAGGTAACATATCTAACCTTTTTATGTGGTACTCTCTGTTGTTTTCCCATCTGACATATGCTACAAATTGATGTCCCTTCTTTGTTCATTTTAGCTAAACCCCTCACAACCTCCAATTTTGTCAACTTGCTTATAAGATCAAAGTTCACATGTCCAAGCCTTTGATGCCACAAATCAATATTATTTTCATGAGTAGCCGAATTACATGTAGTTATGACTTGCAACATGTAACAATTGTCAGCCTATCGCTTGCCACTCACGATGCATTCACCTTGTTCAGTAAGTACCCTGCATTCATCACTTGTAAATTTAACTAACAAACCATTATCGCATAGTTGGCTTATCCTTACCAGATTTGCTTTCAACCCATCGACATGAAGCACATTCTTGAGAGAAGGCAAACCATCCACGGACAATGTTCCTCTACCAATCACGAAAGCTTTCTTTCCATCTCCGAAAGTCACATGACTGTCTATATAGATTTGATAATCAGTCAAGTAGGTCTTTTCCTCCGTTATATGACGTGAACATCTACTATCAAAATACTAACCATGCTGTAATGTTGCCTTCATCGATGTACGAGCTACGAGAGCTTGCAATTCACTTCTTTTTACCCAAGAATATCTAGACGCTGAAGGTTGATGTTGAAATGTTTGTGAGTTGTGCATACTTTTTCAGCCTTGCCTTCTTTCAAACAACATTTGTAGCAGCTGATAACATCTCGGCCTTATGTGCCCAACTACCCCACAAAAATGACATGTGGGTATGAATCTTCTACTCTTTTTCAGACCTTCTACCTCTTGGGTTGATCTGAATATGTCAGAGTCTCCTTGATCATCAATAATCATTGGATGAGTCCAACCGTGTACTACCGAATGCCAGGCTCTTGTCCCCTGAGCTTGAATGAAGACTTTCATTCGAGATTTCCATGTTGGGTAATTTGAACCAACCAGTAGTGGTGGTCTGATAATTGATGCGCCTTCCCTTGTAGCCATGTCTGCGAATCTAGGATCTACACTAACTTGCTACCAAGTTCTGAACCGATGACCGTGCGCTCTGATACCAATTGAAATGCCAAAGTGGTGAATTATTTCGTAGACTATCCAAAAATATTCTTCACACAAGCAAAGCAAAAAATCACGAATGCAAATTAACAAAGACACCGAAGTTAGGTAATGCAGTTCGACACACTTTGCTCACGTCTGCAAGGTTCTCACCCAGATTAATCACTTTCACTGTAGTTCGCAAAAATTACACAAGATTGATCTAACCCTTTACCATTCAATCTATATAACTATCCCACAACCTAACTACCTGTGAAAGATTTTCACGTTCGATAACACGACCAACTCGTGTTAACATCGTTAGAGGATTTGCCTAACTATTTTTACTCAAAAGTAAAAATAAATATAGTAAAGAAAAACAATTTCCCATATCTGAAATTGTTCACCAATATAATCAAATTGTTGCACCAATAAGTCACGCATTTAGAAACACTAATCCTTCTCTGTGCCGCAACCAACAACCGTTCAGTAATGCCTAGAGAATCAGCAACTCCACCTCATGTGTGAACTCCTCATCAGAGATAAACTAAGAATGAAAGAAAAAGCTGCTTGAAGCGCCCACGCAATCAGCCCAACAGAGGAGCAAAAACAAAACAGTCACAATTCTCACGCACAATCAGTTATTTTTCCAAAGTAACAAAACCAATATGCGCAGCCAACAACCTTGCCAACATTAACACGTAACTCTCACATTTCAATAACACATACTTACCCACTAGGTTTCTTCACTGACGTGTTTTTGACAGACTCCTATTGACATACCAACTGTAGAAGTTCATTAAAACACAACCTCTGCTTATGTATCCTATAACTCAAATTCCACTTTAACCATGCAATGTCAATATCCCAATTAATGCACATCTTCCAAACACATAATAATTCCTATGTCTAATATAAAATGCCAAAAACAAAAATAGGATATATATATATATAGCATAAATCCTAACACAAGAGATTAAGATGACAGGAGAAGTAAATATCTTTTATATTTGGTACATGCTCTATTTTATGGTCATCCAAAAAGCAACTAATACACCTTGTTAAGTACTGACGCTGAATTTGTTATTGCTACAGCGTATGCTTGTCAAGTTATTTGGCTAAAAAGAATTCTTAAGATAATGCACTCTAAATAACTAGGAACTTCTACAATATTTTGTAATAACACTTATCAATTAAGCTCTAGAAAAATACAGTGTTATCTGACAGAAGCAAGCATATTAATGCGAAGTTCTATTTTAAGGGAACTCAATAATGATAGAACAATTTTGAAGTATTGCAAAAGTGAAAAATAGGTTACTGACATATTCATTAAGCCTCTTAAGTTTCATATGTTTCAAATGTTAGAAATACATGTTAGTGGACTAATATAATCACAACTTAATTCCATATGCCTAACTACAAATTGAATTGCCTAATATATATTTAATAACCATAATGGGATGGTTAATTTGCTAATTGCATTTAAGGCACATGGTAGTACCCTAATTACTATATGTTGGCCCATTAAACTATAGTTCATATCATCCAATTAATAATAAGACAATTAGCCCATTCTACCCCTTAGGGTAGAACATGTCATATACATAACATAAGGTGTGGTTGTTGATAGACATACATTGTGTGTGTGCATTGGGTGTGAAAGAACAAGGGGTCATCTACCATCAATCTCTCTTGCACAAGGTTTGTATTTTTCTCTCTGATAGGTTTTGCCGGAGCATGAAAATGGTGCAAGTCCAAATGCCAAGTGTTGGAGCTATGTTTCTTTAATCTTGTTATGCTCTACATAAAATGGATCTTGGTTGTTAACTGTTGTTTAATGTTGCATTTATTGTTAGCAGTTGGTATCATAGCACCAGGTCATTTGATTTTAGGGCTCCATTTTCGGTTGTTTGAAAAGTTTTTGGTTAAAATTGTTTTTTGTTGAAACAACTTCGAAATGATGTATTAGTGGTTCAGAAGAGTTGCTTAGCTGTTGTTGTTGCTGTGTTTTACCTCTATTTTGGAGAAAGAATCATGATTTTTGGATGAGTTTTTCGTGTTTTATCCATTGCTGAAATGGGTTTGTTGCTTTCATTTTTTTTGGAGCACCTTTGGCTAAAATGGATATGAGAAATCCATAGATCGTGAAAAATGGAAGAAAATGCCTTAAAAATTGTCAGAAAAGGAGGTCGAAGGTGGGAGTTACAATCGGGTCAGATCGGCGGGACCGCAGTCGACCCGGTTGAAGGTCAGGGATGACGCAGAACGGCGTTGTCTCGCGCCAGGTGTGGGCGGGTCGCTTGGGTCGCCCGCGCGCCTAACTCGCGGATGTTTGATCAGCCCAGCACGCCCAAGCCGCGAGCTCCTGGGTCGCTCGCCTGACTCGATCCGAATTTTAAATTTTTTATTTTATTTTTATTTTAAAAAAATCTACCTCTTTTCTGGACCCTTTTTCTTGTGTCTTGCTCCAAATTTTATTCCTAATTTTTCCCATATGTTTATGCATAAGATTAATAAGTAATTTTATTTGATAATTCTAATTGTTTTAATCTTATTATGACATAAACATGTTTTTTGTTAACAATAGTTAATGCTTATTTTTACCTATTGTAGAATTGAGCATGTAAAACTATTTATGATGAGGAATTTTTAAATATTAACATATATTTAAAATTTGTGTTTTTCCTCTAAAATAATGTTAAGATCCATACGGGTAATTAATTGTCCTGTCAACAATTACTGCTTAGTAGGATGCTTAATTAATATGGTGAAGAAATTTTATTAAAATATTATGAACTGCACAATTTTTCTATCCTTTTGATAGTATATTGATGATTTTGGTTGTGATATTTTAATAAATTGTTCTTACCTGTGAATGAGTTCTATATTTA
>JANZLX010000009.1:22022238-22037401 GCA_025531955.1 Erythroxylum orinocense
ATGAATCGTATTGGAAGAAGTTTTCAGTTAAATTGATAAAATTCGAATATTTGGTAATAAGCGAATTTTGGATAAAAAGAGATATGATTATAGTGAATGATAAAATGTTTTCGAATACGAATGCGATATGGTCGAATATGAAGGATTTAATGAATTGAGGAATTGATGAATTCCAAATTGGAAATTGGAAGTACTTTGAATGATGTGTAAATGAAAAAAAAATGAAGCAATATTAGCTAAACTATGATTCGTTTGTTATGAGTTAGGTTCCGAAAATGGGTCCCAACATCTCATCACTGGGATATCCAGCAAGTTGACATCAACAATGCATTTCTACATGGGGACTTATATGAAACTGTTTATATAAATCAACCATGAGGATTTGAAAGTAAAACATAGTCGCGTCATATTTGCAAACTGGCTAAAGCTCTCTATGGGTTGAAACAAGCCTCTAGGGCTTGGTTTCATAAACTAAAACATGCACTGTCTCATTGGGAGTTTCATAATTCAAGGTCAGATACTTCTCTATTCTATTTAAACAATAATGGAATCATTACAATGCTACTAGTCTATATGGATGATATCCTAATCACAGGAAATTCAACTCAAGCTATTCATGCAGTTATTAGTCAATTATAGTCTCAATTTGCACTTAAATGCTTGGAAGCATAAATCATTTTCTTGGTTTTGAAACATATAAAAGTATAAATGGATTATATCTTTCATAGAAACATTACATCGAAGATTTACTTACCAGAACCAACATGTCTTCATGCAAACCCCATTCCACTCCAATTGTTGTAGCAACCAAATTATCTCTGTGTGGTGGCACACTTTTTGAACACTCAACACTCTACCGAAGTATCATAGGATCACTTTAGTATTTGTGTAATACAAGACCGAACATCAGCTTCGTAGTAAATAAATTAAGTCAGTTTTTATAAAATCCTAAATACACACTGGATTGCATGTAAAAGGGTTCTGTGTTACCTGAAAGAAACTTCAAATCTGGTACTGCTTTTTCAACCATCATCTATTCCTCTCGACCTCCATGGTTACAGTGACTCCGACTGGGCCAACTCTCCAGATGATCGAAATCAACAACCGGATGATGCGTCTTCCTGGGGGAAAATCTTGTTTTCTGGATCTCCAAGAAATAATCGACAGTAGCTTTGTCTAGCACTGAGGTTGAATATCGAGCCCTCTTATAGGCGTCTACCGAACTCGTCTACCTCACATCCCTACTGTCTGAGTTAAGGTTCTCTCTCTCTCACAAACCTACTATCTGGAGCAACATCAACGACGCTCAATCGCTAGCTCAAAACCCACTCTTTCACTCAAGAGCAAAACATATCGAAGTGGATGTACACTTTATCAGAGACAAAGTGGAAAAAGAAGAACTTGAGGTCAGATATGTTAATACTGTAGACCAGCCCATCGACATCTTCACAAAGCCCTTAACATCAATGAGATTTTTCTCTCTAATTATCAAACTGAACCTAGTTCAAAGCCCTCAATTCAGTTTGAGTGGGGACATCAACAAAGAAGACACAAAGAAGAACAAACAAGTAGTAAAGTAAGAGACACAATAAGAATTTCACACAAAAGGCTATAATTGGAATTCATTAATGCAAGCTAGCCTGTACAATTATGTTACAATAGAATACATCCCAGCTTTTTATTTTGTTCCGTATTCGCTGACAAATGTATGGTAAGTATTGAACCAATAAATGTATAAATATATAGATTAGCAAATAACAAAATAATACATAATTTCTACACATAAATGTCTTTCACAAAGAAGAAGTTGCAAACAAACCAAAAGGCGAAAATTACATTGTTTCGTCTTATAGAAGCTAATTTTAAACCAATTCGGTCATTGGAGAGGGACTTCAGGCCACGTAACAAAGCTCAGGGATCCTTAGTTGATTAGAACCTTTAGAGCGTGGAAATGACGTGGCTTTGAATTGTGTATAAGTTTTCCATTCAAGACTTTTCAAGTCAGGCGGCTGTAATCTCTTTCAGGTGGTTGTCGTCTTTGAGCTTGGTCATGCTTCCAGCTGTAAAATAATAATTTACAAAAGTAGACTTGTTCTTCATTTGTTCATTTAAGTTCTAAACTTTTTTTACTTGCTTAATAATTATTACTGTTATTATCCATTAGAATTAGCTTGAGCAATGGCAAAGTCCAAAACTTTCTAATGACCATATGTGTAGGTGATCATGTAGTTCAATAAAGACATTAAAGGTTATTTTCTTTCCTTTTTATTTTCTATCTATCTTAATCCATTCCAGAATTGGAGTGGAAATTGTGGCACAATCGTGAAAGCTGCTATCTTTTGAGAATTTTAGTTTTAAGTGAAAAGTTAACACCTTTCTATTTATAAGTAAAAGTTACTGGTGGTCGTCAGTTTAGCTTAGTGAATTTCAGAGTCAACCCAGAAGACCAACAAAGAGAAAACCTGGTTGAATAAATTCCAGGTTTAAGACTATTACTACGACGTAGTCTTCGCCGGTACAGAGGAACCTAGTGCTTCATAAAGTAAGAAATGGAAAGTTATGTTCTTTATTAGTAATCACCTATCAAAAGGATAGAAAAAGGCATAAAGTTCACTTCATTACTATATGTACTTCTTTTCTTTTGCATATGCGGTGTATACGGGTTCATTTG
Organism: Erythroxylum orinocense; assembly: GCA_025531955.1. Lineage (NCBI taxonomy): Eukaryota > Viridiplantae > Streptophyta > Magnoliopsida > Malpighiales > Erythroxylaceae > Erythroxylum > Erythroxylum orinocense. The sequence goes on from JANZLX010000009.1 coordinate 22,024,910, forward strand.
GTTTAGATAACTACAGTGTTTTTGGGGTCTGGAAAGCTCGATCTCAAGCTTTTCTGCAGATCTATCCTTGCATTTCCAGGCAAAGTTCGTTGAGCAGTTGGTGCTTTTATGAACCTTTTGATAGGCAGATGTTCTCCAGTCAGGTTTGTATCTTGCTTCGTCAGCGATTATAAGAGGTGTTACTAGTGATATTTCTGTTTGGGACGCATTTTATTTGGCAGATTTCTGGATGTTAAATACTATCGGGTGGGTTATTTTTTATTGGCATTAGCAACACATCACATTATAGCAAGGTGACGTTTCACAGTTAATGAATCTTCTACTAATTTAATGGGATGGTTAAGAGATTATCTATGGTTAAATTCTTCACAGCCTTGGTGTTCGAGTGAATTTGTAACGAGTTGACTTCTAGCTCAATCATGTGTGCTGTTTCTGTTATATGATTCTGGGAATTGCATTCTGAGCGTAGACGAACCGTCTAATGATCCTTTTCCTAGTGCCCTTTTGTTGAATTCTCATGAAAAGTTGAGAAAATTCCCTGATGGACACAAGTTTTAGGCATTTTTTCTTTAGCCGTTGATTGATTGCTGGAAAACGCAGGAGAAATGGGAAAATTCGTTTTTCTCTGTCTCTCTTATTGAAACTTTTCCGTATTTTTCTTTAGTCGTTGCTTGATTGCTGGAAAATGCAAGAGAAATGGAGCACAACCTTAATGATGTTTTGATTTTTCTCTGTTTCTGTTTCTTGCAACTTTTCCTTAAACAACAAGCTTTGCTACCTTTCTCCTTCTCATTAAGATCATTATGCATTAATACCTTGTTTCAGCTACCAAAAACACCTAAGAGATTTGTTGTTATAAATGTAAGATAATGATGGACATTTCAAATGCATTTTGAATAATCACATTCATCAAGCAAAACTCAGAATTTCGATTCAGCATGCCAAAAGTTTCATTCTTCCATACATTCCATTGGCAATGAATCAGCATACTAACACTCGTTAAGTTTCATTCTTCCATACATTCCATTGGCAGTGAATCAGAATACCAACACTTGTTTTGGTTTCTATATTTGATTATCTGGGTGTTAGCATTTGTTTCTATATTTGATTATCTGGGTGTTAGCTGCATGTTTGTTTAGTTTCCACTAGGCATTCAAATTTAAAGCTTTTTCTAGGGTCAGGATGGATGGATATGTTACTGTGCAGCATGACTTAACGAACCAAAATGTCTGTTGTATGGTGATATCATATAATTGGAAGGTGATAGAGGACTTCACTTCGTAGTGGTTGTTGGGCGTTTCAGGATGGTACTAGATGCCGTTGTCGACATTGCCTCGAGTGTTCCAGGTTCAGAAATCATTTCAGAGATTATAGAGGAAATGATTGAGATTATATTTTTTTCCAAGAACGTACTCGTCAAGAAGGAGAGTTTTAAGGAACTTGGCAGCTACTTGGAAAGGATTGTTCCCATCCTAAAAGAGCTGAATAAGAAAGATATCAAAGGTTCCGAGAGCTTAAACAATGTTATCCGAATTCTCAATCATGAAGTCAAAGATGCAAAGGAGGTGATTGCAGAGTGCACCAAGAGAAACAAGGTATACCTTCTAATGAATTCCCGGACAGTAGCTAAACGCTTGGAGCATATTACTAGAGAATTCAGCCGAGCGTTAAGTCTTCTTCCTTTGGCTTCTCTGGATCTTTCGTCAGGCATAGCTGATGAGATTGAGAATCTCTGTGATATTATGCAGAGAGTAAGGTTCAAAGCCGCTGTAGCAGAAGAAGAGATTTTAGATAAAATTGATTCAGGAATACAGGAGAGGAATGTTGATCGTTCTTATGCCAATGACTTACTTGTGCGCATAGCTGAAACAGTTGGGATATCAACTGAAACGGCTTCACTAAAGAAAGAATTTGAAGAATTCAAGAATGAAATTGAAAATGTTCGGCTTAAGAAAGATCAGGCTGAAGCTATACAAATGGATCAAATAATTGCTTTGTTAGCAAGGGCAGATGCTACTTCGTCTCCCAGTGAAAAGGAGCAGAAGTATTTCATCAAGCGTAATTCTTTGGGTAGTCAACCATTAGAACCTCTCCAGTCATTCTACTGTCCAATCACTAAGGATGTAATGGTGGACCCTGTGGAGACCTCTTCAGGACAAACATTTGAAAGAAGTGCAATAGAAAAATGGCTTGCAGATGGGAATAAATTGTGTCCTCTGACCACGAATCCTCTGGATCCATCAATTCTACGGCCAAACAGAACTTTGAGGCAGTCAATAGAAGAATGGAAGGATAGAAACACAATGATTAATATTGCTTCCATGAAATCAAAACTCGCACACGATGATGAGGAAGAAGTGCTTCATTGCTTGAAACAGTTGGATGATTTGTGTGAAGAAAGAGACCGGCATCGAGAATGGATAATATTGGAAAATTACATACCAATTCTTATTGAACTACTCGGTTGGAGAAATCGTGAGATAAGGAAGCAAGTTCTTGCAATCCTTTGCACTCTAGCAAAAGATAGTGATGATGCTAAGGTATCCCCTATTCCAATTGATCACCATTAGTAATGTTATTATCTTTTCCGGATATTGGATCCATGGAGCAGACGAAACAGGAATCATGAGGTGAAACTGTCTTTTGGACTGATTATGACATGTTCAATATCCAAATGTGCTGAATAATAACGGGCTGATCAAAACTCTTTCTTTTTGTTGCTTGTTTGGGCCCTAAGTAAAAATTTGAATTTTAGAGTGAGTTTGACAAATCTGATTGCATTCTAATTAAAGTCTACCTTTCTTTTGGATGCAGTTTTGGTTGAGGAAATTTTTCATACTTTGCTGCATAGCTTAATTCCAACAAAGAACTCCCTCTTTTTAAAAGAAATGTTTCATCTCATTCATATAATCATACTTCTCCAAGACTGTTAATTGCTTCGATTTAACATTCTGCTTCTGGTTTTTGTTTCATTTTTCTAACGAGATAAGTTGGTAACAACATGGTATTTTAACTCTTTTTAAGTTTTCTGGAATCTGAAACATGATGCAGGAAAGATTTGCTACGGTTGATAATTCAATTGAGTGTATCGTTCGATCTCTTGGGCGTCGTATCGAGGAAGGGAAGTTAGCAGCGGCTTTATTGTTGGTATTATCAAAAAGTAATGTGATACGGAACTTCATTGGAAAGGCACATAGTTGCATTTTGCTCTTGGTTACTATGTCAACCAGTGTTGATGGTCAAGCAGCCGCTTATGCACAGGAACTGTTGGACATACTGTCTTTTTCTGATGATTATATCAAACAGATGGCGAAGGCAAATTACTTCAAACCTTTGCTTTGTCGTCTATCTCAAGGTACTTATCAAATGTAAGAAGCATGGAAAACCATCCTTAATGAGCTATGTGATGATTTAGCTTCTATTATGACATATTGGCCCTTCAGTTCTTTAAGCTTTTCTTTCTTTTCGTTTGTCAATCTGTACTCCAAAAATGGAAAAGAATCTCCAATTGTAGTATCAAGGTGAATTTCTATTGGAGCTGTTTGAGTCAGATAAAGCAATTGTTGCACGTACTGATTACTGTGATGCTGCACTTGTCATATGAAGTTCCACCTTGACATGTCGAGTGACTACCATTTAACACATTTCGACTATATGACCTGTAAATGAATTGTTTCTAGTTGAATCTGAATTGTAATCTCTACTCCTGCTATGAGTTGTGTAATAGACTTGCTGTGCAGTAATGAAACATTCTATTGTTTTAAAGCACATTATGCCTCTTAATAATCCAGGTCCAGAAGACGTGAAAATGGATATGACGTCTACTATTGCTGAACTGGGCTTAACTGACCGTAACAAAGCATCATTATTTGAAGGGGGTGTCCTAGGTCCGCTTCTCCACTTGCTTGCACATGATGATGTTGAGATGAACAGGGTGGCTATCAAAGCTCTTAGGAATCTCTCAAGCTTACCAGCAAATGGATTGAAGATGATTAGAGAAGGTGCAGTGAGCCGATTGCTTGACCTTCTCTTCCGATACAACTCATCATATACAGGTTTGCGAGAAGAATTGACAGCCACGCTTGAATATCTCGCTATATCAACAGTGTCTCAAGAATACAGCCCCACAGCAATTTCATTGTTGGAATCAGATGAAGATATCTTCAGGCTCTTTAATTTGATTAATTTGACAGGGCCTGGTGTGCAACAGAATATTCTCCGTACCTTCCAGGCCTTGTGCCAATCGCCATCATCATCGAATGTCATAACCAAATTGATCGAGGTATGCAAGCCTAAATTATCTGCATGGACACACTTGAATGTTAAGAGAACTGAATATTAGAAACAGAAAATGGCAGCTATGCTGAACTAGAAACTTTATTAAATTCCAATAATGTCATCTATTTACAAAAGCTATTACTATGATTCGCTTATTCCATAATATATAAGTTATCCTCAGAAATCTCCATATGATATGTAAGATAGTAAATGGATGAAATGGGATGGTAAGAGATTGAATAGTCCAGCACAATGCGGTTTACAGTGTGAGACTGTAGGGCCAAATTCTGATCCCACATTTAGTTCTCAACAATCTTGATTTTGAAGTCTTTAAACTTCTCTGGAGGCAGTATAGCAAAGTAATGAAAGAGTAAGACCTTCATGCTTTGTCTAATAAATCTGGATCAGGCTGGGATATCTCCATCACAAGTATGTTAGGACCCTTGGACATGGATCAAGTCACGGGACGAAGTACAGAGTAATCTTGTAACTCTGTTATATCCCTGTTCTTGTTAGAATTCTTCTTTCTGCCTATTTTGGAAGAAGAAAAGAAATTCGGCCCTAAGGGAGACCAAAACCTTGGACCTCATTAGAGAGAGCTCTAAACCTCTGTTTTGATAAAATATGACTTACTTTCGTTATTCATGAAATAGCCCTTATATAGGCAGTGTTCACATCGGAAAAGGAAATAAGAAAACCCTAATAAATATGATTTCCTAGAGTAATAAGGAAACTAGTAATATGTTTCCAATAATAAACCTAAAACCTTTTAAACAATTTAAATAAAACTTGCAACCTAATTAACGTAATTTGCGGCTGTATTTCTGGCCTATAAACACGTCCACAACAAAGTACATGGCAGGTTACTCTTATTCCTGATGGTAATTTTAAAAAAAAAGAAATGTGGAACTCACGTTTATGATTGCTTCTCAGCTTAATTGACATTGGAAACTTTTGGTCTTTCTGTTTACTTTTCTCTATTTCGTAATCACTAGTATCTGGATTGACACTTCCTTGCATAATCAAAATTTTGGAAATTGCATCATATGCAAGTTAACTTGTTGAATTACTTAACAGTGCTCTGCCGTGCAAGTATTAGCTCAGTTATTCGGGCATCAGAACCCAAATGTACGAGCAGATGCAGTGAAGCTGTTGCGTTTCATAGTAAAAGATGTTGATGAATTCGCCATCCTCGAGCATGTGAATCTAAGACGCATGGAGACCCTGCATAGCATCATCCAATCTTCAGGTGACATGGAAGAAATCACTAGTGCCATGGACATAATCTCTCTCCTTCCAGAGAATCAACAGACCACTAATTGGCTTTTGGATGCTAAGGTACTTGAAGTAATTGTCGACTTTTTGAATAACAATCGGACTGATCCCCGTGACAAGCAGTTAGTTGAAAGTGCTGTTGGTGCCATATGTCGTTTCACTGTCTCGACGAACTATGCCTGGCAAAAGAAAACAGCTGAAACTGGCATTATTCCAGTGCTGGTACAGCTGCTAGATTCTGGAACTACCTTAACAAAAAAATATGCTGCCATTTCTCTCGGTCGTTTTTCAGAGAGTTCAATGAGGCTGAGCCAGCCCATATCGAAAAGCAAGGGGTTTTGGTGCTTCTCAGCTCCACAAGAGACATGTTGCCTCATTCATGGGGGAATCTGTTCTGTTGAATCATCATTTTGCCTTATAGAGGCCGATGCAGTAAGTCCCTTAGTCAGGGTTCTTCAAGATCCACATCCTGAAGCATGTGAGGCTGCTTTGGATGCACTTTTGACTCTAATTGAGGGTGAAAAACTCCAGAGTGGTAGTAAAGTTCTTGCACAAGCACAAGCCATTGAACCAATTATAAGGTTTCTCTCTTCTCCTTCCACGATATTGCAGGAGAAGTCTCTAAAGGCTTTGGAAAAAATCTTCCAGCTGCCAGAGTTTCGACAAAAGTATGGTCCTTCTGCACACATTCCTTTGGTCGACTTAACGCAGCGAGGGAGCAGAAACATTAGGGCAATTTCTGCTAGAGTACTTGCAATCTTGAACGTGATACCTACAGCGTCTTCTTTCTTCTAAATGGCTTTCACATGCTTGAATCACATGGATTTTATCCTAGGATCATGACTTGAGGACTTCCCATATGTCAGATTTATGCTTGGAGTGCTCGATTATTGTCAAAAAGATGCAGCAGACTGACCTGACAGACTCTACCAGAGGACGAGCAGAGATGAACATTGCTGATCCGTATAATTTCTTCTAAACGTCAAGATTTAAGAAGGGCACTCGAATTATATGTCACAGCATTTACTCTCTGTATAGTAGGAGGTTGTAAAGCTTGTTAATTTGTCAGTGAAAGTATAGTTAAATAGGCAAAATTCATTAGTATTTCTCTAGTTAACAAACCCTTTATTCGTTTTTGTTAGAATTGAATTCTTAAGCTTGTAGTTGGAGTCAAGATTCTTCGATTCCCATGACAAGCCCGTGTTCAGCAAATTCTATTACATTTAAGATCGAGTGACCTTTGTGATGTTGACTGTGGTCATTATATTTGGGCAACAATGAAGAAATTGAAAGTGCAGTAATTGTTAAATTAGCTTGCATTCTGTGATCGTTTCTGATGTAGAGACAAGGAAGTGCATCTGATAATGTCACATACTCGGGACTTCTTGGCAAGTAAACATAGAGGAATGATTAACTATTGAGACCAAGTTCAATACCAAGAAGAAGCTAATAAGAAATTTAGATGGTTTTGAGTCCCCGCTGACTTTGGTTGTTGGGTGAAAATTGATCAACTATCCTGCAATTATTATCCTATTTTGGTTTCTCCAATTCGATCAGTTTCAAGTTTCAACAGAGATACTCATTCAGTTGCGTCGAGATTTCCAAGTGTAACAACTAGGAAACAAGGATTCTAGCCATTACCATTCCTTCCAGTAGCAGTGAACCAGTAGCGACTTACTTTCATTTGATTTTAAACATCGAGACATAGCTCCAGGGAAAAAAACCAGAGATTTTAAAACGACAAGGACTAAAATCATAATTTTGGTGCCTATACTTCTGGTGTCATAACCAAGTGTAGGAACCAAATCATGAACTTAGCAAAACAAAAGCATGTAAAAGTATAATCCTGACATAGCAACAACTCCTCTGTTTCACAACCAGACAATTGTGTCCTGGAACTGATATTGCACTTATTCTGTCTTCTTCTTTCTGTTTCTGTTCTTTTGACTCCTACCCACATGCTTAAGAACCTCATCAATTAAAACCACAGGTGCTGCAACCAAGATCACAAGCAACCACTCGTTTGCACTCAGTGGAACAATACCAAACACATCTGCCAGGAATGGGACGTAGAGTATGAGGCAATGGAGGCCAAGCGAAACTGTCATTGCAACTAAAAGCCAAGGGTTCCTCCAAGGTGGCAATGTGACTAAGCTATTGTCTTCTGAAAGAGCATTTAGGGAATTGAACATCTCTATTGCCACCAACACTGACAGTGAAAGAGTCATTGCCTTCACCTTACCGGCAGAGAAGTAATCACAAGGATTTGAAAAACTGATCATGCGTCCTCCACCAACCTTGTACGGAGACACTGTGAAATTTGACCACGAGGGACACTCTCCCCAGGAACGAAGCTTAGAGAGTTCAACCAGGGAATGTCCATCATCAACAAGGCTAATGCCCAGAAATGAAGGCTGCGTGTACCACAAGACAAAGATTCCTACTGTTGCAATTCCCACATAAGAACCAACGACCTGCATTGAAGAAGTTGTTGCGAAGATGACTAACTTGGTAGTTTTCACTACATAAAATAGCAAAATTGTAATGTTGAAGAACAGATACCAAGTAGCGGAAGAGAACCCAGGAGTTTATAAGATCATCATTGGTATTCCGGGGTGGTTTCTGCATTACATCAACATCAGCAGGATTGAAGCCAAGAGCTGTTGCAGGTGGACCATCAGTGACCAAATTGACCCAGAGAAGTTGCACAGGTATCATACATTCCGGTATGCCGAGTGCAGCGTTTAAGAATATCGAAATCACCTCTCCAACGTTAGATGATATCATGTACCTGCAGAAACAAAACATGACTGAATTCTTCTGATTAACTTCCATTTGCAAGGGGAAAAAATTTTCCTACAAACAAAAAGTTACCTGATAAACGCTTTCATGTTATTGTAGATTGATCGACCCTCAGCAACAGCAGAAACAATGGTGCTGAAATTGTCATCTGCTAAAACCATGTCTGAAGCTTCTTTTGCCACCTCAGTTCCTGTTAAACCCATGGCAATTCCAATGTCTGCCAGTTTAAGTGCAGGTGCATCATTAACACCATCTCCAGTCATTGCAACAATCTCATCCATTTCCTTTAGCGTTCTCACAATGTCTTGCTTATGCTTAGGCTCAGCACGAGAGATCAGCTTACCTCCAGGTCGACTCAAAATCTCCTTTTGTTGTGTAGTGGAAAGAGCTGCGAACTCTTTACCTGTAAAACTTCTCCCTTTGAGTTCATCCCCTTCATTGAATAACCCAATTTCTTTGCATATTGACTCAGCTGTGCTCTTGTTATCTCCTGTTATCACCATGACTTCAATCCCAGCACCCCTACAATCCTCAATCGCCTTGTGAACTTCATCACGTGGAGGATCCTGTGAAACAGCAAAAAAAAATTCTATAGACAACGCAAGTGGGTAAGGAACATAAAATTCTAGGATAATGCTCACCCTGAGACCAACAATTCCCACAAAGATCAGCTCACTCTCAACTGATGAGTAACAAGATGGATCCGTCAATTTCTTGTGGGCAGGATGATCCTCAGTATAGTAATCTGAAAATTCTCCAAGTTCATCCTTATATGCCATTCCCAAGCATCTTAGTCCTTTAGAACACATGTCTAAGAGTCTCAGAGTCAACAGTTGCCTACAAGGTTCATCAATAGGAACAATACATCCATCTGCAAGTTGTACTTGCGAACTGCGCTCCAGCAAGTTCTCAACGGCTCCCTGCAAATGTCAAAGGAATGAACTTACGAACAACTACAGGACTGCTGTAGGAAAGTATGGATAATTAATACTTGAGCTTATATCAGATTTTCATCACTGCAAGCTCATGAGAAATGAAAATTACCAAATCTATCAGCAATTTTGCATACAGATATAAGATCAGTAATAGCCACCTTGACTAGAAGTCGGTTGTGCCCGCTGGGCTCCCTGACAAGAACACTCATCGACTTCCGAATACGATCAAACTCAAAGGTGGCAACCCTTTTTGATCTCTTCGTCCACCATTCACAGGATCCTACATTTGGCAATAGTGAACAATAAGTGTATTCGGCTCAAAACTTCTGAGAAAACACGGATATACAACAATTAAGTTATACATCTACCTAATTTTATCGTGCTGTGATCAATCAAATAGTTCAAAGCAAGGTCTGCATCATGAATTTTTTCCCTATCCTTCATATCAGGGATTCCCATCTTCTCAACCAAAACCTTGAGAGCTGCCTCAGTGGGCAAACCAGTAGCTCGGAATAGGCGTCCATCGTAAAAGATCCCAGCATCATTACAAAGAGAACATATCTCTGATATGGCTTGCAAATTAGCATCCATGTTGAGGCAAGTCCAATCAACAATTCCTCCATCCTTGGGATCATAAGTTGTTCCTTCAACTGAAAAGATTCGAGAGGATGTAGCCTTCCCGCCAAAAGTGAAGAACTCGGATACAGACATCTGGTTTGTAGTTAAAGTCCCAGTTTTATCTGAGCAAATTACTGTGGTGCATCCCAATGTTTCTACACTAGGAAGCTTTCTTACAATTGCATTCTTTTGTGCCATTTTCCTCGTTCCAAGTGCTAAACAAGCAGTGATTACAGTAGGAAGACCTTCAGGTATGGCAGCTACTGCTAAGGCAACGGCAATCTTGAAATAGTAGGTGCACTTCTCAAAGGAAAACTGAATATTTGCAGGCCATCCATCTACAAACTCCCATGAGATAAATTTTTTGTAATTGATGAACCATACGATTACACATACCAGACCAATTGCAGTTGTAAGCCTGCCTCCAAATTCATCCAGCTTCTTCTTCAAGGGAGTATCACTCTCCTCCATAGAAGCATGATGTATTTGCTTCTGTATCTTCCCTATCTCAGTGTTCATTCCAGTGCTGATAACGAGGCAGATACAACTGCCATTCACAACAGTTGTCCCAGCAAAAACCATATTTTCCTTGGACTGCAACTCAGAGTCATCGATAGATATAGGATTAGTTCCCTTAAGAACAGGCATTGCCTCTCCAGTCAACGAGCTCTGCTCAGCTCTCAAAGTTGATGTCTTCAAAATAGTAACTCTCATATCAGCTGGAACTTTTTCCCCAACCTGCAATTGCACTATATCCCCTGGAACAAGCTCCCGGGATGGCAAGTCCGGTATCCAACGCCCGTCTCTCAAAACTTTTGCCGATTCACATTGCATCTCTTTAAGCGCTTCAAGTGCCTTTTCAGCATTAGACTCTTGCCACACCCCAACAGTTGCGTTAAGGACTAAAATCAACATTATAACAAAAGGTTCTACATAGGCTTCAAATCCATGCTTCCCCTCTGATTCACTTCCTTCAAAGTATGCTAAAGCAAATGAAATAAAGGCAGCAAACAGAAGTATCTTCACAAGCATATCATCAAATTGTTCCAATATCAGGAGCCAAATCGGCTTACCCTCCTCCTTGACAAGTTCATTCCATCCATATCTATCACGGAGCTTCTCCACATCAGATGCGCTCAAACCCTTTTCAAGCTTCACATGGAACTCATTCAAACATTCTTCAACAGAAAATGACCATGCAGGGATTGGAATTTCATCCATTTCTGAATTTGAAAATTTTCCCTGAGGGGACACTATAGTTGAAGTTCTCTCACAGTCACGTCAAAACCCTGCAAAATAAGAGATCACTTCACTTACAGTCTCATGCAGGGTCACCAGAAAGCAAGAACATAAATGAAACCGAATTAGAACTTGTCTTTACAAAACATTATTGACAAATATCAGTGGAAAATGGGGACAGAGAGATTACTAGTCAAATTATCGGGTGGTTACGAACAAAATCGAACCACTCCGAAAGGCTATAACAGCAAAGGTAACTAATAATCACTCACTAATGACCGAGCACTTAGAGTGTCTACTTAACCTCAAGAAACCAGAACAGAACACAAAACAGCACAAAAGCTGCAAAAGACTCCTTATAACAAACAATAGCACAGAGGAGATAAAAGAAACAGATACTGAACTATGCATGTAAACGACAAAGGTGAAGCAAAAAACAGTATATGAGAAGCAAAGAACCAATCGAGTGAAACAAATATCAGAACTCTCAAACCAATCTTACCCGTTATTCCTAATGGACTAAATGGTTGCCAGAACACCGCAAACTCCTATAATGCTGGTGGCATAAGAATTCTCAGTGTTGGCAAAAATGAAGTTATTGGATTCTCTACAAAAATCAGAGCAACCGAAGAATTTGAACAAAGCAGAAGGATACAAGTATAATACTTGTTGGATTTAGAATACTAAGGCCAGTCCTTTGATCTTCAAATCTCTTCTTTTGTAGGAGTACAAAGTTAACAGTGAAAGGTGGTTATGCGTTTTCACGGATCTTCTTCTTCCCCTTATATGTATAAAGTTGTTATCCAGTCTTCGCTTAAACCGTCTGAATGATTATATTCTACAAGAAAATGCCGCCAGCAGTCGGTGATTGACTTGCATGAGTTTAATAAAAGGATTCAAAGCTCATCCTGAAAATTTTAAGTTGTCTGATGAGTTTTGTTTCCATGTCAACCGAGGTGCATGCGTGAATGAATAAGAAATTGGTGATCTGATTGATTTATCTATATAAAAAATATTTGTATATATTAAATAAATAATCATGTATAAAAATAAAATGATGTTGATCTGATTTTACAAGTTCATATCTTTTAAACATATATCTTCAAATTCATGTCCCCTGTCAAGAAGATCGATTAAAAGAGCAATAAGGATTGTTATCCAAGGAAAATGACTTCACATTCCAGGAAGTTTCCTCCGTTTACCAGCATCACTGTACATGTCATGCCTTTCGATTCTCAACAGTTCCTATCTGGGTATCGGAGTGATGTTTGACTAGTGACTCCTTTTAAATTGAAGCAGGTATTCTTACATACATCGACTCCGTGCATAAAGTTTATTGTTCTGT
>JANZLX010000009.1:22048001-22061967 GCA_025531955.1 Erythroxylum orinocense
ACCGAAACTAATGAGCTGGAAGACAATCCAGCATATCGCTTTTGGGAACAAAAAGACCAACAGTTACAAAGTTGGATCTTATCTTCTTTAACTAAAGAAATATTTCCTTTTGTTAATGACGTGGAGACATCGTATGATGCTTGGCAGACATTTAAGAAGTCTTTTGGTTCTAGGTCCAATTCTGGACAGATCCAATTGCTTTTGGCGTTGCAGGATCTTTCTCTTGAGGGCAAATCAATGCTGGAGTTTTTGAAGGAAGCCAAATAGATTCAGGATCAGTTGGCAGTTGTTGGTATGCCTTTGGGCAAAGTTGAGTTTAATGCGAATATCTTTCGCTCTCTTCCTCCAGAGTATCACCCAATTATGACTGCCTTATCATCTAACGGAGACCATGCTAATTTTCACAAGTTATCTGGTCAATTAATCTCCCATGACTTTCTCCTGAAAAGCTCGAAACACTACTCTGGGGCTGTTGTTAATGTGGCAAATTTTGGAAATTTTGGATTTGACAATTCTAGATCCAAATCTGTTAACAAGATCACTTAGTCCAAACCATTCTCTGGCGATCAATAGCAGAATAATAAGTCTAACAAAAAATATTTTAAGACACCATGTCAAATATGTGGTCTTAACAACCAATAAGCTAAGTGGTGCCATCATCACTTCACTAAAGAATCTGATCATTTCACAGCTAATTTGACCACTGGCCCAGCGACTCACACTACGTCTTCGGAGTGGCTAGCTGACTCTAGTGCTAATCAACATATCACTCCTGACTTGAGTGCTCTCCACATTGTTGATGACTATAAAGGTACGGACATTGTCATTATTGGTACCTTTATAGTTGATCATCTTGTCTTAAATTCTGCTGGTAAACAATTATATTTGCGTAATATTTTACATGTCCCTGCCATTAAGCGTAATTTACTCTCCATTCATAAATTTGCGAAGGACAATCATTGTTTCTTTGAGCTTCATGATGATCATTTCACTATGAAGGATCGGATAACCAGGAGAGTTCTGTTGCGAGGCTCAGTTAAGGATGACTTATACAAATTGCTTGGTTTCACTCAAGTACAACATGGTTTCTCACCTCAAGCTTTTGTGGCATCCACGGCAACTTTGGCAGATTGGCATGCTCGTCTTGGGCATCCTTCTTATTCTTCAATTATTTCTCTTTTCAAGTAATTTCATTTACCTTGTTCAACAATAAAACTGCTCACTTAACAATGTTCCTCGTGTTAATCAGGAAAGTTGATTCGCCTACCTCTTCCTTGTACTGGCAAAGTAACTCCTGAATCATTAGCATTGGTCCATTCTGATGTATGGGGGCCTGCTCCCAATTTGGCATTCAATGGAGAAAAGTACTTTGTTATTTTCATCGATAATTGTACTAAATTTACATGGTTATTTCTCATTTGGTAGAAAAGTGATGTTGTTCATGTGTTTATTAAGTTTCACAAGCTAGTTGAACGAAAGTTTTATCGGCCTTTAAAGGCTCTTCAATCTGATTGGTGTGGTGAGTATCGGGTTATGAACAATTATCTTCGTCAATATGGAATTGAACATCGCATTGCTTGTCCTCACACCCATAAGTAGAATAGGGTTTCTGAACGAAAAATATGCCACGTTGTTGACATTGGGTTATCATTATTGGCTCATTCGGGCGTTCCCTTTCATTTTTGGTCTTATGCCTTCTTGGCAGCAGTGTATCTCATTAATCGTCTTCCAACACCAGTACTTTCAGGTCTCAGCCCATTTTCGAAGTTGTTTGGCACTCCTCCTGATTATGGTTTCCTTAAAACCTTTAGCTGCACGGTCTATCCATTACTACATCCCTATAATAGGCACAAGTTTCAATTCAGGACAATTGCTTGCGTCTTTTTAGGTTACTCTCACTGCCATTAAGGATATTTGTGTTTTGATCCTAACATCAATCGAGTATATATTAGTAGGCATGCATGGTTTGATGAAGCTTGTTTTCTCTATAAAGAGTTATCGCACCAACAACGTTCTTGGTCCATTCTTGGTCGTGCTACTGCTGATCCCATACCTTGGCTCACAATCACTTCTTCATTGCCTATTTCCTCATCATTAGATCATATTTCCTCTGCTCCTTCTTCGGGCCAAGTCTCTGTTCCGAGTTCCTCAGCTCTTAATCCTTGCTTGGACTCGTCTCTGGGGCCATTGTCATCACCAGTTGGCCTACATGAAGAGCCCAATTCCATTTCTATCCCATGTGACACGCCTGCTGCCCCGTTAACGTCACATAGGGGTCTGCATCGTGCGTCCATTGCCATTATTGACCCATGTGCTGCGTCTAGTGCGCTTGGTGGGCATTTCCTTCACGCGGTGGGAATCAAGATGCGTCTAATGCTACTGCTGGCCCATTGCCATCACGTACAGGTCTGCATGCTATGGTCCTTCATCACTATCCCAAAAAGAAAGAGCTCAACGTGGTTGTGTCGTCATTGGATTGCTCAAGCGCGCCTATTCTCTATGAACCATCTTGTTTTTATAAAACAATAAAGCTTCCTCTTTGGCAGGCTTCTATGAGCACCGAATTACTGCTTTAATTAAGCATGGTACTTGAGATTCAGTTCCTCGACCTCCTGGTGTTAATGTTGTTGGAAATAAATGAGTATACAAGCTGAAGCGTCACTTTGATGGTTCAATTGAACATTGCAAGGCGCGATTGGTTGCTAAGAATTATACTCAGTAAGAAGGGGTGGACTATACTGCCACCTTTAGTCCAGTAATCAAAGCTACTACCATACGCACCGTGCTTGCTACTGCTATTTCCAATGGTTGGTGTCTCAATCAGCTAGACATCTCTAATGCTTTCCTTAATGACACTCTTGATGACGAAATCTACATGGCACAACTTCAGGGATTTATTGATACTCGTTGTCCCACTTATGTTTGCAAATTGCGTAAGTCCATTTATGGCCTCAAACAGGCGCCTAGAGCCTAGTTTCATCGCTTAAGCATGTACTTGGAAAGCATTGATTTTGCAGGTTCTCACATTGATTTGTCCTTGTTTATTTACAATCGGGACCATGTGATGCTATATTTGTTAGTTTATGTTGATGATATCATAATCACAGGCAGTGGCACTCCACATATTCAGGAATGTGTGGCTAAGATGAAACCTGAATTTGAATTACGTGATCTTGGTACTCTCATGTACTTTTTGGGTTTTGAGGTGATTCGCAAAGACCCTAACATTTTCTTATCTTAGAAGAAGTATTTAACTAATCTTCTTTATCGCACTCCTATGCACGGAGCCAAAGGCATCAACACTCCAATGCCATACACAACCAAATATACGTTGGCAAATGGGGACCCTTTAGATAATCCAAAATTGTATCAAACCACCGTGGGTCCTCTTCAATATGCACCATGGGTTCTCTTCAATATGCCTATCTCATGAGGCTTGACATTTCCTTCTCTATGAATAAGTTGTGCCAATTTATGTCTGCCCCGACAACTGTGCACTGGGAAGCTTGTAAGAGGTTGCTTCACTACATTAAGGCGACTACTGATCATGGTCTTTTGTTTACCAAATCAAAAACTACTTAATTACAGGCTTTTACCGATGCGAACTGGGCTAGTGGCCAGGATGATAGGTGCTCTAAAGGCGGTTTTGATATTTACTTGGGCAATAATTTAATCAGTTGGTCTTCGAAGAAGTAACCTACTGTGGCTCGTTCGTCTACGGAGGCTGAATATCACTCCCTTGCCAACACAACGACAAAACTCATTTGGTTAAGGTCGCTTCTAAAGGAATTGGGTCTTGCTGCAACTCAACATGCTATCCTTTGGTGTGACAATGTGGGGACAACTTTCTTAGCCCACAATGTCATGTTTAAGGCACGAACAAAGCACATGGAGGTTGATTTTTACTTTGTTCGCAAACAGGTAAAGTTTGGCTTCTTATCAACTCAACATTGTAGTACCAAGGACCAATTTGTCGATAGCTTCACCAAGCCGTTATCAATTACTTGGTTTCAAGATCCGAAGTCCAAGCTCAGGGTTTCTTGCATCCACCCTGAGCTTGTGAAGGGTTGTTAGATGATAAGCATTATCCCGAAATACTAGTGTGAGATCTTACCTGATCACAACCAGCTAGCGTACCAAACAATAGCGTATAACAAATGATAGGATCAGATGAGTATAACAAACCCAAATGAGTAGAAAAGATCAGTTGTATTTCAAATGATGTACAAACTGTGTATAAATACATACACTGTTACATAATGAAATCAAGCTTCAATTCACTTCAAACATATTCTTGAGTTTTGACTTTCATTAAGCTGACGACGAAAATCTCCCAAGAAAGTGGGCTCTCTAGTGACAAAAAGAGTTGAAAATTTTAAAATAAGAGCATGTATAAGATAAGATAAAAAGAACTCGTAGCTATAAGATAAAATTAAAAACAAACTAAAGATCTATTCAAAAATTTTTTTAATAATTCTATAATTTTGGATTAGTTCTCAACATTAATAAGAGTACATTTTTCTTATTAGACTTCGGTCCATTTATTCATTTCCTTTATTAGGCTCTTTTATTATTTTTAATTCAAAACAAAATTTATCTTTTACCTTAATTTTTATAAATTAAACGTGTAATTAATAATTATTCATAAAGAATTTTGTTTTAACACTTTTTGAACTTATAAGTTTGATTATTGAATCATTTAAAATAAGAGAAAAAGGAATAAGAAGAGGTAAAAGGATGATGGGGATTTATCACAAGTCTTTACTATTTGAAATCTTGAATTTCTCAAAGAACTTTCACTTTTATTGCTTTATTTCTTTAATTAAATATAAAAAGGAAAATAATTCATGATCAAACTTTATTGTCAAATTTATTTTAGTTTTTTAACTTTTATTTTTTATTAAATTGACTTCAAATTTTCATTTCATTGTTAATTATATATCTAAAACTTAGAGTGTATGAAGAAAAAATAAAAATAATTTGAATTTAATCAACAAAAATATAAAATTTGAGATTGTTTTTCTAAAACAAAATTAAGGCCTAAAGTGTATTTAAGATAGAAGTTGAGTAAGAATAAGCTTACAATGGGGCTAACTTGGGTTTGAGTGGACTTCGGACTTAGGCTGCCTTGAATATAAACAAAACGATATCGTTTTATAATTTTTTTTTAAAAATAAAAAATCGAGCTTGGCTGGTTCAGCTTGCCAATGACCTGTTTGAGCTCAGGCCCATGCTTTGGGTGTCTCTGGTGAGACTGAGTTAGGCTGACCTACCGTTTAATAGACTGTTGTCGGATTCTGGGTCCGATACCCAATTGTAAGGCTCGAGCCCATTATCTTTCTTGAGGTTGGCCCAACAGTCGGCCTGAAACAGTTCTTTTCAACTAAAAACCCATTTGGAGAGCTCAACCAATAACATGGCGCCACGCATTAAGGGTGCCAATGTTCTTTTATAGCTCGAAAAACCTCTCTTAGGACGTAGGGTTTTGATTGATATCAACTCCAATATTTTCTAGGTATATTTCTCGGATCATCCTCTCCGTTTGTTTGCCGACAAAATTGAGTGAAGGATAAGTAAGTATTCGGTTTGTTTCATCTGTGTGCAGCAGTCTTTTTGGTGGAGGCAGAAATGGCGGCGAGGCCGATTTTCGTTGGAAATTTCGAGTACGATACTCGTCAATCGGAGTTGGAACGTTTGTTTGGAAAGTACGGAAGGGTCGAGCGAGTGGATATGAAATCTGGTAAATCATTTTCATCCATTGTCTTTTCTTATTCCAAAGTCTATTTTTGTAGGTTTTGGATAGGGTTCTTTATTTCGTGACCCTGTTTGGTGTTTTTGGTTAGTATTGCGTTTCGAGGAATATGTCTGTTGTCATTAGATGTAACACCGTAATTACCTTCTTGATTGATGGGAATGATAATTTTCACTTAAAATCGAACTACGGTTTGTTTCTAAGTTGCACAGTAATGACAACTGAATTATGCGGAAAGTAATTTCTTGGATTTGGGTCTTGCTGCTTATTAGCAATCGCATCCGATTTCAATGTCTGGGCAAAAATCAAATGGCGGCCACAAATTTACAGTTTCTGAGGAGTACACCTCCGTATTAAATGTTTGTTTTGACGCAGGAACGTCTACTAAAGAAAAATGACCACCTATCTGGGCTCCACAAGTTCTCTGCAAAACATTTGTGTATTGGCTTTGGAAACTTTCTTGCCAGTCTGCTCTACTTCCACTCACAGATGGAATCATCATCATCATCATCATCCTGCTTTTTTCTTCATTCAGTCATGTGCCACTCACCCACCTCTCCGCCCAAAAGTTGCCATTTCACTTGAATGGTCGTGGCGGGATCAATGAATTTAGTGCAATGCCTACCACTACTGATAATAGGGGATCAATGAAATCTGTCTAGCCATGCCTTCAATTTCTGAACTTTGTGCCCTCTGAATGGCGAATCATGCTTTGCAATGACATCTCAGACCCTGAATTTTTTGGATTTATAACTCTTAAATGCAACACCTTGATTTAGTTCATCATGCAACGCTTCTACATCCTTTTGTGCATCAGCCTATCAAATTTGTTCAGGTGTTGTACAATTTTAAGTTCCCTTATATGGTAAAGAATTCCTGATTCGGTTGATGTGCGTGAACTGGATGTTGTGGCTCCCAGGTAAAGTAGTCTTTACTCTATCTCTGACATTAACTCTGCAATTGCAGGTTTTGCTTTTGTTTATTTTGAGGATGAGCGTGATGCTGCAGATGCCATACGTGGGCTTGACAATATTCCATTTGGTTATGACAGGCGTAGGCTTTCAGTAGAGTGGGCCAAGGTATGTTTCTTTTTCATATTTGGTTATATATGTGTCTGTTGTATATATATGCATGCATGTAGATATATGCCTATACATTTATTTATAAAGGTTGGGCTCTTGTTCTGTTGAAATTATTGTTACCATCCATTTGTGGTTCTGGTTGGTGTCATCAATTCTGCAGGGTGAACGGGGTCGACATCGTGAGGGTTCTAGGTCAATGGCAAATCAAAGGCCCACCAAAACCCTGTTTGTAATTAATTTTGATCCAATTCGTACAAGGGTTGAAGACATAGAAAGACATTTTGACCGCTATGGGAAGGTTCTTAATGTAAGAATCCGAAGGAACTTTGCATTTGTTCAGTTCGAGACACAAGAAGATGCAACCAAAGCCCTTGAATGTACACATATGAGGTTGGTACCTGCTATTTTTGTAATTATTGAGTAGCATGATATGAGATTATAATGATCTCAGTTCTCAGATAGTATATGTATATGTTTTTTCAGCAAGATATTGGATAGGGTGGTCTCTGTTGAGTATGCTTTAAGGGATGATGATGAGAGGGGGGACAGATATGATAGTCCTCCTAGAAGAGGAAGCTATGGGAGGTCACCAAGTCCTGCTTATCGCAGGCGTCCAAGTCCTGACTACGGTCGAGGTCGTAGCCCAGTATATGATAAGTATAGAGGCCCAGTTTATAACAAGCGGAGCAGTCCTGATTATGGTCGGAACAGAAGTCCTGAGTACGGAAGGTACCGCAGGTAGCTAGTAAGAAAATTGCTGTCAAAATTTGAAGATGTTTTACCAATTAATGGATTTCGTACTCATTATTCTCTTTTTCTAACCTCCATTCTGGTTTTCTTTATCTCTGCAAGCAGCCGAACACCAGTTCGAAGATCGAGAACTTAAGTCACAAAGGATCGAATGGGAAGGAATCTGTTCTGTTCTTCAAGATACTGTGTATTTGTCAGTCATAGATCTAATATTAAGGAGAAACAACCTAATATATGGCTATCTTAATTCCAAGTTCCTAGATAGGGTTCCTTTTTGTAATATTTGTCATAGCGTGAGTTTAATCGCTGTTAGTTGTGAGTTTGGTGGATTCAGTGTTATTAATCAATGGACTAGTAGTTTTTGCTACTTTGCGTCCTGTTTATTGACCTTAATGGTCGCCAAGAGAAGTTTTTTATTGCAGTCACAGCAACTAAATTTGCTGTGTATGTGTGCTTGGTTATTGGGGACAGGTCTTTCACCATTATTAACGAGAACTTGGATGACTACTGATTTTGTTTTGCAAGATATAGAGCTCCATGTGTACCTATAACTTGAAAATAGGCCTTTAAGCTTGAAAGTCCTTTCCAGACTCAGTTTTAGGTGATAACAAGCGTAGGTATATCAAAGATGAAACTTTACAACATATGTTGGTTAAAGGCTTAAAGCAGTTTATGATACAATCATGTGATTGGTGAAAAGGCAGAGATTGAAACCTACGGTTCAGTGGAAGACAACAAAAATCTTCCTCTTACCGAGTAGGCTGGTGCAATATTTCAATAATCGAAGTGCATAATATCACTGCAAACAAGAAAGCAAATTAACATGACTTGCTTAACTCTTGATCAAGTGCCTTCTCAAGCCATGCCTCGGCATCTTCCATCATTCCAGGGCTAAGTCTGACCATCAAGATGCAGAACTCTGTTTCATTGAGTGCTCCATCTCCGTCCAGATCTCCCTCTCTTACCATAGCCTCAGAGTCTTTTTCGCTCATCCTTTCCATTCCTAGAACTGCCGAATTAATCATCAGACTCTCAGACGTGATTAAACCCCTTTCAGGATCTGCCAGAAGCTTAAACCCCTTGCATAGTTCGGACACAAAGCTCTCCACATCAAGCTTCTCCGCCATCACTGGTAATAAATCTTCGAACTCGCTTGTTGTCGCTGTTGTCCTGCCAATTTTATCTTTCTCCATCTCTCCTGTAAAGTATGTGCCCCGGTCGGGTATAGGCTTTGGAAGGTTTTTATAGCCATCTTCATCTGTAAGTACCACTCACGGCCCCATGTTTTTGCACAACAGGTTACTTCCCATGATAGGTAAGAGTTTGCTTTGTGGACAGGGCTGTACAAATCACATGGACGGTCTGATTAGGAATATGCTATCAAAGTCTACGGTGATGGGGTTGCATGTTGAAACACTTAGTTCTTACGTATAGGATATTGATCTTTGTCGTGCATGATTGGACCATAGAGGATTTCCGGGAAGTTGCATAATGGAAGAGAATTGGGAGACTCGTGGATAGACGTAGTCTTGACATGTGGTGGGAAGGGAATAGCTTCTAGTGGCTCAAACTTGTCTGGTGTTGGGCTTCCTCGAAGGTTCCCTTTGTCTCTACCAATATGATTCTTTTGGAGTCGTTTTATTTATAGTCTAAACCTTGATACCTTCCTTTCCGTGTCTTTAAAATTGTAGTCGTTTTACTTTTTATGATAGGACTTGGTCTAGCCTCATAAAATTGAAAAAAAAAAGAAAGAATTATATTACCGATACTTTTGAAAGTCTTCAAGATTCGAGTCTGATCCGGTTCAAATATAAACTCAAACTGAGTCAAAATAAATTGTGGTTTGTTTATCACTAATTGCTTTCAATTAACATGATTCTATACAATGATCAATTTTGTTCATTCTCCAGAAATTAAGAGAAGCTTGTAACTTTCAAGGTGATTGCAAGGAAAAGCAGCCTTTTCTCATGCACGTCAATGGCCTAAACTGAAGACTCTACAGGCACTAAATCCTGAAATAATGGGATATGGTCATACCTATCCACCGGCCTGGAACTGCCCAATCAACGACATCTTATTTTAGGGATTAGACAAACTTTTAGTAAGGGACGATATGGATAAGAATAGATCATATATCTACCCGACCTAATCAATCTAATATTATAATCTTTTGTAAGTTTTAGATCAACTCAGATCTGTGTGAAACTCTGTAACATTAAAGCAACTTCATAGAATGAATTTGCACGGGAGCTTCTATACATTTATAGGATTATATGCTACAAACTTTGCTTCAAAACCTTGAATTGATCAAGACAGACTTTGCCTTCCTTGTATTTCTGATCTTCTGTGTAAGCTTCCACGTACATCCAACCCAATGCCAGCCCGCAATCGGAGCAGTATACATCACAAACCTTGTGGAGACCAGTAATGAGCTCCTTCTCCTCTTCTGTTCCTATCAGAACGTTCTTTGCATGGGAGAATAGAAAAGCTCTGTGGTTACCTGACTGAAATAATAGAAAGAACGACAAATGTTTGTTGTAGTAAAACCTTAGAGATTCAAAACAGCCATGAACTGTTATACAGCGCTCTTCACAGCAGTCCAGAGAATGGTGAAATAACATGATCACCTGAAAACTTGTGGAGACAATATCGTCCTGACGGGACACAATGTTTCCACATCTGAAACAGCTATATACCCGTAGCTCATCCAATTGCATCCTGTTTCTTACCACTTCTTCAGGAAGAATGTCTATCAGACAAATACTTGATTGAAGATTCCAAACCCGTCAGGCAAGCACAACATAAACTAGAATTTAAAAGCAAAAAGAAGAAGGAAACGGAAACGGAGCATACCGTACATTGGATATTACCTGGAAACGTGACAGATGCTGTGTGGAAGAAGACGAACTAGAGTCACTGCACGTTCTGCGGCTCAGGTCGAGAAAACTGAAGAGTTGGAGCTCGATGAGAATCGTTGAGAACTCATAAGTCTTGCCTGACACGAACTTAGAGACCCCAACATTGGTGGACTCGACATATTTTACCTGTTGAAAAGCTCTTATCCAGCTATTTTTATAAATAAAACTCTAATTAAATTTATATTATTATTTAATGAGTATAGTTTATATAAAATTTAACTTGAAATTAACAACACATAGCTTTACAATATTCATAACTATTAAGGTACCACAAATATTAATAAACAGGTTAATATGCATTATTTGTGTCCTGACCGTCCCTTTCCTTTAGCTTTAATGATGACTCGAACCTCTGCCATATTATTATTAGAAAGAAAAAAGAAAAACAGAAGATCAAATATTTAGTATCGAGGACAGCAAAAAAAAAAATTTGAGCGTTTCTGCAATTATTAAGGAACATGATAAGAGGTCGTATAGCCCAGTTAGCAAGAAAATATGGACAGTGCAGTTCCAGCTTTGCATCTAACTGACAACTCCTGCAAATTGAGAATGTCTGGAAGAACACTGCAAGCATAATAATGGAGAATCTATGTACATTGCTTTGCTTTGAAGTAAAGAAGAATTAAACAATTAGTTTTGAAGCATGAAATTGTGTCCAAAGGATTACGACTTCGACTAAAAAGAGCCATAATCACTGTGCGAGGATTCCAGTTTGCCATTATCAGATCAAACTAAAAAACAAAATGTAATGCTCAAAATAAATTCACACACCAAGTTACAAGATGGTCTAGACATCATTATATCCATGAACACCCAACTTTTTTTTTTGCCATCCATCTCCTTTTGGCAGCCTCCATTGCTTCATCTCTCATCCTAGAAAGCTCCTTAAGCCCAATCCGATACTGTGCCTGAATTGCATCAATCTCCATTTTTAGTTCAGCATCTACATCTTTGTCAACTATCAACATTGACGAACAGCTGCTTGCTAAGCTCAGGACATTGGATACTCCACACTGGTTGAGAAGTGATAATTCTAAGTTCTTTGAGGATTCATTCATCAAGATGCACTCTTCGCCTTTGATATCGTCACTTTCCAGTTTGCAATTGAAACATGTTTCCCCAGCTTCTGTTTCAAAGACATAAGCATTCAAGCCTTCAAGGCTTCCATTACTGTTGTAACTAGGATACTCAGATGTGTTCCCATTTTTCAAGGTAACATCTTCATGTGAAACTACTGACACTTGAGAATCTTGATCTTCCATATTGACCAAACTTCGAGAGGAATTACAGTCAAATTCTGAAATGCCATCATCTGGATTGTCACCGAGCTCACATCCGTCTTGCATGGAATGTTCTTGACCATTTCTTGTTGTTCCAGAAAGGGAATCTTGCTCAATAGTAGATGCAGCAGGAATGCCAGTTAGAAGCAAATCCCACGGGGATGCCATTAATCTTTTGCTGTTATCAATGATGAGACTCTTGGAGCAGGGAGTTATTGTTCCACTTGAATAGCCAGATGAGAGATTCCAACCAGGAAGAAGGTTCATTATCAAGTAATCAATAAGCTCGCCTATGAAGGCCACATCATGATCTGCCAATTCTAGTTGTTCAACCATCTCACTTGCCACAGATAAAGCAGTATCACTATCAAGGTAGAAGAGAAAATGAATATTCCTCACTCGCCCTACATTCAACGCGGCAATAGTCATTACTCTCAGAAACAGGAAGAAAAATGTATAGTTGGCATCAGAAAACAGTAACTCACCAGAAGAGTCAGCAATTCGCAATGTCAATGATACAGTGTTGTCATCATTCTTTTCCCCTCTCAACCTAAACTCATTATTCTTATGTGCTCTCTGGAATTCTAGAACAGGCAAACTTGAGCTGTCATTTTTGCTTCCATCATTTGCACTTAAACAAATCTGCTTAATGTCAGTGTCCATGTCCATGGAAAGAGGACCAGAGTTTGATAAACTCATGGAACTGGGATGCTTTTTAGGCAATAGCAAGGGATCACGAACTGGTTCCATGGAATTCTCAGGCTGGAGGAAAGAGTCTTTAAGAAGCTCATTGGCAGGCAACCTCTCAGAAGCTGGAGCCAAACATTTTTCAATGAAGTCCTTCATTTGTGGATCGCTCACCTTATTCAAGGAAGTAGGTTTCACGCCCTGAAGAAAATGAAGAACACATAAACAAATCAAGAACAAAAAAAAAACCTTAAATCTAACCCGCAAGCATTTGACATATCTCTTTGAAAAGCCCAAATCATTTAGTGATTGTAACTCCAAACTCTTAGAAAGCTGGCGACCAGCAGTCAAGACCCTTCAAAAAATTGACATTGTGTTAGAAATAACAGTTAGTAAAGTTCTATTGGTAGCATCCAAGTCCTGTGCAAACCAAAAACTGAAGTCAACTCCCGTAACCTAAAATCATAGCATAGGCAGATACTATAATGGTAATAGACAGTCATTGAACCAAGTATTAGAGAAGCTAAAATCTCTCGAAACAGTTCCATAAAAAGCAAACATGGCTGCGGCATTATAATAAGAGTTGCAGGTTACAAAGTTCCAACTGCTGGAAAAAGAGTATGCTTCGAATCTTCTTATGTATGCCCACATAATGCAAGACAATACTCTTCAAAAACTCTTCTTAAGGACAGTATCCATCCCTACCCAACTTGAGCACTCATAATTCACTTTAATACTTTTTACCAGTTGAGATTTTATATAAGCTTAAGCATATGCAACAACATAAATTTCCAAGTTGATATTAATTACAAGCGAAGTACTGGTCACTGGCCCCTGTCATGTCAAATCTTTACATTCGTATAAAAAAAACTGCAGCCAGACCATCTAGCTCCAGGCACAACAAATTCAATATCATCTCACAGAAAAAGGAATGAGAATGACTGTTTAATTTCTTACATATTACTGTTCGTCTGCAAATCCTGTTGAGAAACCCCATCAGTCCCAGTTTCAGCAATCGTGCTCTGACATTTTTGTGCAATTTGAAGCAATTGATTTACCTGCAAAGGGATCTCAAAATATTAGCTTTTTCATGGAAGAAAATTGGCAGCACTAATGATTTATAAGACCCTTGTTAAGTAAACGGCTTGAAAGAGTACAGAAAATTTTGGAGTTTTTATCCACAACTTCTAAACACAATTGAATTTAGGCATAGAGTCACTTAACATTTAAAAGGTGGGCTAGACAGCAAATTTCTGATAACAGTAAAGGTCAAATTATCCAGAATCTGGTATTGAAGGATTATCTAGGGAATAAATCCAATAAAATAGTTTGATCCATTAAGAATTGTCAATTAATCAAGATTACCAGCTGTCAACCTTTGTTCTCACAAGCATAATCCAAGGCAATAAAAGAAATAAATCAAGAGAAATAAAGAATCAAAATCTGTACCTGAGGTGCAACAACCCTTCGTGGAAGAAGTTCTTCATGGCGCCGTGC
>JANZLX010000009.1:22064212-22077151 GCA_025531955.1 Erythroxylum orinocense
AAATTGTAAGACAATCTCTTGCTTTACAAAGTTGAATTTTCTTGTTTGATGAAAAAACAATAACATAGCAACCTACAAAAAGTGCTAACATATCTGCTTCTCTTATAAGATACTTTTCATTCTGCAGGATTCAAATCAAACTGAATCACTCAGCTACTTTTTAGAAAACATTCTTGATGGGTGTATTTCTGTATCTGCAGTTGATAACAAATTATGTATATCTATTTTTTTTCAATATATTCATATATTGTGTCTTCCACTTATTGAGTTTATTTAATTACAAGATAATAGAGCTGCAATTTGTCACACTGAAATAGCCATTATTTCTTCAGCTCAAATGACATCCCAGATTTCCAAAATGAAGAGATCAGTATCAGAAACTTCTGAGAATGATATACCTTTATGTGGTTTAATATTACCACAAATGTCTTCACCCAAGTTGACCATCAAAATCAAAAGAGAAAAGTTAACTTAACTATCAAATGTTGAAGAATGACCAATTTGTCAGCTAATTTTTGTTTAGTTAACTATCTACCTATTTATTTTGGAGCCTGCAAGTATTTTGTATTTGAATAGTAAACTATCTATCTTTTGTACTTGTATAAATATGGCTCTCATATTTTTGGACTCATTTTATTTGTCAGATTCCTATTTTATCATAATCTTATTTTACGACATGCAATATGTTAATTTTGTACTTGTGTTTGCTTTTTAATTTTGTAGTTAAAATTTATTATTTGCTTTGTAACAATCCGTACAAAGCAAGGGGTTCAGAACTAGTTATCCTTTATTACTCTTTTTAATCATTTCCAAATTCTATACTATTACCCTTTCTTAATTACTCTTAAAAAATGATTCTTGGGATTATGCTTCCATCATAACAGCGGACGAGGACAACCGACAACCTTAGACGAGTTTCTTTGTTTCTTACATATCTCCCGCGAATACTGGACGGGCGTTGTTGTTGTGATTCCACGAGCTTTTCACTCTCCACCGAACTCTCGCTTACATTTATCTGTTTTAGCCCACAAAACACCATATCGCACACAACTCTTCGCTAGCACAATTCATCAAATATGGAGTCTCGACTACGGAGGCAACTGTCGAGGACTAGACGAAAAGCCGACTTGACGGCGATTCTGAGGAAGTCATGGTACCATTTGAGGTTGTCGGTCAGACATCCGACGAGAGTCCCCACTTGGGACGCGATTGTTCTAACCGCCGCTAGCCCCGAGCAAGCCCATCTCTATGACTGGCAGCTCAAGAGAGCCAAGCGCATTGGTCGCATCGCCACTTCCACTGTTACTCTCGCAGTACCTGACCCGAAGGGTCAACGGATCGGGTCAGGTGCCGCCACTCTCAATGCCATTTATGCTCTCGCCATGCACTATCAGTCGCTGGGCGTTGACCTTGACGTGTACCACCCAGATGTAGGGAGTTTGAGTAATCCCGTTTTGTAGTTTGCTTGCTAATTGTGGTGGTTGTGATAATTCTGTCTGTTTAGTGGCAGGTTTTTGATAAAATGATATCAAAAGGTAGAGACTTTTTGTATTTATTCTGGATAGAATTGGATGGTATGATTAACTAAATGGAGAGATCTGATCTACTTTATGTTTGATATTGTAATGATTGATAATTTTTCCAATATTCGCAATGTCTAATCTAAGTTTTTCATCATGTCAAAGGAAAGTGGACTTGGTAAATAGATGTGCTTAGTGATGCAACATTTAGATTAATCTTTCGGATGTTTGCCTGTGTTTCTGATGAAAAGACGGGGGTCAAAATGTGCTGACCATTGGAAATGAACCTCTTTGATGCATCTTTTCTTGTGATTCTGAGCATATAGGTTGTTGAAATCTGTTTTCAGGCTGCAGCAGTACTTTACAGTTAATGCTGATGCTGCAAGTGGTGACTTTTTTCATTTCTGGTGATAGGGTATCTGTGATCAACAGGTGGTATCTGCGGTGAATGGCGGTTTTGGATCTTCTTTGCCTCCTGAAGGGTCTAAGTTTGAAGAGTCTATTCATCCAATTGTTAGATTCATGGCCAAAAAGCATATACTATTGCTTCATGCTGGAGGTGACTCTAAAAGGGTCCCATGGGCAAATCCTATGGGGAAAGTGTTCCTACCGCTTCCATATTTAGCAGCAGATGACCCTGATGGGCCAGTTCCACTGCTTTTTGACCATATACTTGCTGTTGCTTCTTGTGCCAGGCAAGCTTTCACAAATGAAGGTTGTTTGCCCTGCTTGTTACATTCAAGTGAAACCTGACCGTTTTATAACTGTACATATTCTTATCGATGATTGTCTTCCCTGTGGAAAATGCCAATGCTTTTACAAATTATTGGCTTCTTTTGTACAACATTAGGAAGACAAGAACTGTCCCAGGAGCAACCAGCGACTCAGGGTTATATTGGAAGATGTTATAGTAAATGTCTTAATGATTCAGAGCAATTGCTATGAAACCAGTCTTATGTGGAGTGCTTGACTACTTGTGCATGTTTATATAATTTCAAATTGCTAACAATATTCAGCTGCACATGTAAAGTATGAAGTATGAGTATTTCCAATCAACTTAAGTTAGCATATAATCATATGTCAATTAGGAAATATGGAAATACATGTGTCAATATGAGCTGTATTGAAGGTTTCTTTGTTAATCTGATCCATTAATAGCTAGAGAATTGAGCTGAAGCTATAGTCATCCTTTTGGCTGACCTTTTTTATCAATGCCCATAGCCTCAATAGGTTTAATAGCTGACTCATGGTGAGAAACATTGTAAAATAAATGAACAATCATCAACATCATCATATCAAAGCATCATTAAGTCAATCACTTGCATGCTAGTACACTTGTAAGCTGATAGCATTAGTTTGCGTCACCTCTAACTTCTTTGAACATCTGCTTATGAAGTCAAAATCAATGTAGGTGGAATCTTGACAATGACTGGAGATGTTCTTCCTTGTTTTGATGCCTCTTCCTTAGTTATTCCAGACGATGCATCCTGCATCGTTACTGTACCCATCACCCTTGACATTGCTTCTAACCATGGCGTTGTTGTCGCATCTAAAAGTGGGATCCTCATGGAAAGTGATAAAGTCTGTCTGGTCAACAATCTTTTGCAGAAGCCTAAAGTAGAGGAACTCGTTGAAAATCAAGCAATTTTGGATGATGGTAGAGCATTGTTGGACACTGGAATTATCGCAGCTAAGGGTAAAGCATGGGTGGAGCTTGTTTCACTTGCATGGTCCTGCCAACCAAGTATTGAAGAGCTTTTGAAACGTAAAAAAGAGGTAACATACGTATTTTTAATTTGTGGTATTTCTATTGTCATGACATACAGCTTAGTTAAGAGGAGCTATTGCTTATGTGCCTTCAAATTTCAGTTTATATAATCTCATTTATTATTTTCCCCAACTTTGTCAAAAAGTTCACTGAAAAAAAGGAACTTTGTACCATCAACCATCTAGTATGTTGAGCTTCTCTTCAAATGAATTTATATGCATTCCCTGGACTTGGATCAGATGAGTTTATATGAAGATCTTGTAGCAGCTTGGGTACCTGCAAAACATGAATGGTTGCAAGCAAGACCTATGGGCAAAGAGCTGGTCAAACGATTGGGCAATCACAGAATGTTCTCCTATTTTGATTGTACGTTGAAGACAAACTAAAGCATTACTTGATCCTTATTGTTTTTAAGATTTTCTGACATCATTTATCTCACTGATGTTAGTTGAACCCTGTTGTTACTCAATGCAGATGACTTGTTGTTCCTACATTTTGGAACTTCAAGTGAAGTTTTGGATCACCTAAGTGAGGCAAGCCCAGAGCTTGTAGGGCGAAGGCATCTGTGTTCCATCCCAGCTACCACTGTGTCTGACGTTGCCGCATCTTCCGTAGTTCTTTCTAGCAAAATTGACCCTGGTGTCTCAGTTGGGGAAGATTCTCTTATATATGATTCATCTATTTCTGGTGGAATACAAATTGGTTCTCAATCTGTTGTTGTTGGCATTAACATCCCAGAAGAAATTGGTAATTTTACTAAAAGTTCATTTAGGTTTATGCTCCCAGATCGTCATTGTCTTTGGGAGGTTCCTTTAGTGAAACGTGAAGAAAGAGTCCTAGTGTATTGTGGACTTCATGATAACCCAAAAAATTCACTTACAAAAGGTGGCACATTTTGCGGGAAACCATGGGATAAAGTCTTACATGATTTGAGCATTCAAGAAAGGGATTTATGGAACTCACAAGATGTTCAAGAGATGTGCTTGTGGAATGCAAAAATATTTCCCATACTTTCTTACTCTGAGATGCTTAATTTGGCCTCATGGTTGATGGGTTTGTGTGACTTAAAATCGGAGTATTTTCTTCATTTGTGGAAAAGCTCACCCCGTGTCAGTTTGGAAGAATTACATAGATCAATTGATTTTTCAAAAATGTGCATGGGCTCAAGTAATCATCAAGCTGATCTTGCAGCTGGAATTGTCAAGGCTTGCATTAACTATGGCATACTTGGGCGGAATTTGTCTCAACTGTGTCAAGAAATTTTGCAGAAAGAAACTTTAGGATTTCAAATATGCAAGGATTTTCTAGACTTGTGTCCCAAACTTCATGAGCAGAATTCTAAAATTCTTCCTCGAAGTCGTGCATACCAAGTGGAAGCTGATCTTCTTCAAGTATGTGGAGATGGAAAAACTGCATCCCAGATGGAAGATAAAATTTGGGCTGCTGTTGCTGATGAAACTGCTTCAGCAGTTAGATATGGTTTTAGAGGTAAAGTTAGATATTCATGCTGTAAATGCTGTCACAATGATGATGAAAAAGGCATGTGTATACAAGCCATGTCAAATTCTCTATCTTCTATTTAACCATTGTCTTTTTTTGTTTTTTACTTTGGTTGGATACGCTTGGTTCTTTAGTCAGTTATCTTTCCACTGTCGTTCATATTGCTCCTCTTTGATTCCCTTGGCATATTTTTTTCATGGAACTCTTTCTTATCTTGCCCACAGAACATCTCTTAGGTTTGCCTGGTAGCAAGCATACTTCTTCTCAGAGCAATCACTTTGACAGTTCTCTGGACCAGTCTTTCCAGCCTAGAAGGGTGAAAGTTGAGTTACCTGTCCGTGTAGATTTTGTTGGGGGATGGAGTGATACTCCTCCATGGAGCTTAGAGCGGGGTGGTTGCGTTCTGAACATGGCAATAAGTCTGGAAGGTTGTCTTCCTATTGGCACAACCATAGAGACAACAAAAGAGGCTGGAGTTTTGATGACTGATGATGCTGGCAATGAACTTTTTGTTGACAATTTAGCCTCTATTGCATCTCCATTTGATAGCAATGATCCCTTCCGTCTTGTCAAGTCTTCATTGCTTGTAACCGATATTATTCATGGGAGCATTCTTTCATCCATGGGCTTAAAGATCAAGACCTGGTCCAATGTACCCCGTGGTAGTGGGCTGGGGACTTCTAGCATCCTAGCGGCTGCTGTTGTTAAAGGGCTTCTCCGGATAAGCGATGGAGATGAAAGTAATGAAAATGTTGCTAGACTTGTGTTGGTGTTGGAGCAGCTCATGGGAACAGGTGGGGGTTGGCAGGATCAAATAGGAGGTTTGTACCCTGGCATTAAGTTCACCGCAAGTTTCCCTGGTGTGCCATTGCGCCTCCAAGTTATCCCCTTGATGGCTTCTTCTAAGTTGATTTCAGAGCTGCAGCAGAGATTACTTGTCGTTTTCACTGGTCAAGTACGTATTTAGATTTTTGTTTTTCCTTTTATACATTCTGGTTTAGTCTGTTTCAAAGCAAAGTAGAATTCCATCTGCAGGTTCGACTTGCTCATCAAGTTCTGCAGAAGGTTGTTACAAGATATCTTAGACGGGATAATCTACTTGTTTCAAGTATCAAGCGTCTTGCTGAACTGGCCAAAGTTGGGAGAGAAGCTTTAATGAACTGCGATGTCGATGAGTTAGGGGACATAATGTTAGAGGCTTGGAGGCTGCATCAGGAACTTGACCCTTACTGCAGCAATGAATTTGTTGATAGAATTTTTGCATTTTCTGAACCTTACTGCTGCGGTTACAAGCTTGTGGGTGCTGGGGGTGGGGGCTTTGCTTTGTTGCTGGCTAAGGATGCAGACTCGGGAAAGGAATTAAAACATAAGCTAGAAGAAGATTCAAGCTTCAATGTTAAATTCTATAGTTGGAACATACACCTAGAAAATTAGACATCTATTCTTATCACAGATCCTTCTTGTTCTTTAATCATAATGTGAGGCTAAAAGTGTATAGTTTGATATTGAGAGATCTGTTTGAGTACAGTAGTGGTACCCCCAACAGTTAGGAACTCAAATCCTTACAGATGGATGGGGTTTTAGTTAAAATGACCCCAACTCGATGTTGAATGTTAAAAGTTCAAAAGTTAATATTCTGTTCATGTTTGTATGATTCAAGATCATTCAGGAAATAACAGCATAACTTGGCAACACAATAAAGAATGCCAAGTTTGATATGACTACATATAGACCCCCTTTTCTTTTTTACTTTGGATTTGCTTCAACAGACACGTTCGTAGATTCCAACGTTAGATAACTGTCGTACCGGAATTCTCTGTTGAAAAATCCATAAGTTAAGAACCGAAATAGTTTCGAAGTCCATCTAAACAGCCCCAAGAAAACCTTATTCTAATAGGAAAAGGAAATGTGCAACCATAATTTTCCCCAGAAGGCAAGTCTCTGGAGGCAAGCTACAAGACAGGGAAAACGGCTTGGAAGCTAAGAGAAATTTCAAAGAAAACAGATAGACTTGGCTTATCCTGATCGCAGCAATTCCATGGGTCTATGTTGGATGTAAACTGCGTGCTACTTGTCTCTGCCATGAACTTCCATTTCCCATTGAGTGTTTAGAGAAGAGAGGTTGAGAGAAGAGACACGGGTCTGCTCACCAACAGAGTGGAGAGCACTGAAATCAGACCAAGAGATCGCATCTACATACTTTCAGGGCGGTCTTCGCATACTCTCACCATGGTACTTATATGCCCCTTTATATTCTGTTCTTCAATGCGAGTTTCTTTGGATGATTAAGTTCTAACCAAAAAGTCAAGTTTGTGTCTTTGATATAAATCACCGAGATTTATTTTGGTTTCTAATCTTTGTTTTCGTCCCTTGCGATTGACTGACCTGAGCGTAAACTTTGTTGTGTGGATATGGCCTCAAGTTGAATAGAGTGTTCTTGACAGTTCATAAAGCTCAATCTAATCTGTGCTTGGTTAGTTATGAAGAAAAATGTTTCTTCGAGTGATTGATACGTCTTAAATCTTTGAGTGATTGATAAGTCTTAACTACTTGAATCAATTTCTGAAATGTCTTTAACAGAACAACACGGAATAGTTGGAGCTCTAAGAATCAACTGTCTGGAAATTTTTTTGGTCAACCTTTTTCGAGTATGGTTCTAACAGATAAAACACAAGATCCTCGTACTGTTGGATTATCTGTACTTGTTTCCTGTTCTTTTCTTTTCAGCAATTCATTTCTGTTTAAGCATCAACTCTTGCATTTATGGTAGTGCTGATGTTAAATAAAATTGGTAAGCTTCATCGATTTGTTGGTAAAGTCTACAAATCAAAAAGACAGTTTCCATTAAGAAAGCAACCTCCTTGCGGTATGGTGCTGCAGTTTAGTAGTAGTGATATTTTCCCGTCATTTTGTTTGAAGCATTAATCTGAATTCACATTGGCACTTGATCTGCCTTTAGGTTCATTGCCTGTAACTAACACTTTTCAAATCAAAAGAGGGCAATAAGAAACGCTCTGCAGTAGCCAATTATCACGATCCAGGGCTTATTTTGTTCCCCAATGGTGCTATTCTGCAATTAGTTTTCAGACGAATATGTTCTTACACTTGCGTGTTCATGGAAGTTGTAACGAAATATAAAGTTCCAGTAAATCATGGAAATGATGGCGAGATGGAACCTCTGACTAATGTATTAAGTTTGTGCTATTCATCGTGTCAAGCAACAAGCAAAGCAAGGAATAGTGATATCCTGATAGAACAAGAATAATTCCCCCTTTCCCCAGATAATTGTTGCCAGAATTAATCATATCTTCCTTAAAACCAGACACAACAGACTGACAAATGTTCTGCATTTCTGTAAGGTGACATCTACCTCCAAGTCTAATGAATTTTAAGACACCTATAGGTTCTTGATCTCTTGATGGTCTTAATTGCTTATTGAGTTTATTACCTAATTATTCACTGATTGGACCTTTTGACTAGTCGCTGGCTTGAAATCTGCCTGCTCTGCCAAATCATTCACTTCTTCAACAATATCTTCGATCCTCACTGCAGTTTCTATCAGTAAGGACACTACTGTTGCTACTGGAAGAATCTCTGTCATTGACAGTGTAGTTGCTTTCGTAGTTATCCCTGGTTTGCCATCCCATTCAAGTGGTGGCGGTGGTGTGGTTGTTGGGTAACAGTTAGGAAGACATATCATGGTGTCCCGGAGTTCTTTTACTGCATGCTGCATCTCTCCAACAGAAAAGTGTATCTTAGAAGATTTTGTCATGGTAGCCATGACAGTGGCCAATTCTCTCAATACATTTGAAGCATGGGAACTTAAAGTCGTGCAGGCATTATGGAGATGTTTCTTTAAGAATTCAGGTGCCTGTTTCATGCCAGAAATATTCCATTGTTAAATCACTGATCCCTAGCAATTAGAGAACATCGGTTCAGAATTGAAGTGGAGATCAGTAATTAAGAGGGTTTACCTCAAATTCTGAGTTGATTGAACTATTGATGGTTCCAATACAATAACCGCAACAACGCAATGCAGAACCAACCTTGAGGTACTGTTTCCATGGATGCCAGTAGTTGAAAGGGCCATGTGCAGGTTCCCATCTAGCAAAACTGGCCTGTTATTTTGGAAAGGAAAGTTCTGATTACTGGTAAATTCACTTTTCTGCTAATAGCTAAATAGTTTGAATTAGTTCACCAACTGACCAGAGAATCCTCAGCTGCCTTTGAGTTAAGCACACATTTGTAACTTTCCATTTTCTTGCTAAAATCATGGTTGCAGGTACTTGTGAAGTACCTGGCAACAGATCCTGCAAGTCAAAGTTGACAAAACATTGCACCTTCAATCAGTTCTAACATAATTTTTTGTATAAACGACAGAAGGTACTTTATATGGTTGATTGTGGTGTTACATACCATCCAAGGAGTCAGCCAACTTTTCCAGGTTACTATGGATCAAATTGTGAAGCTCATTGCCAGCCCAGGTAGGGCAGAAGAGCATAGTTATAATAATGCACAAGGAGGTACCAATAGCAATTGTGGATACTCTTTGGTGAGCCATTTCAAACAATTTATCCAGGCGATAACCAGAGATTGAAACTAAGCTGAATGTGAGTATAAAGATCATGGCACCATAATCAAACCGGGATTTAACCGATGGTACAAACCGTGAGAAAGTTGCTGCAGAAGCTGTAATGAAAGTGAACTGCCGATTAAGATTTGAAAAAAGACATGCAAGCTAACAGTAACCACAGCAATAGAAGAGAAAATTCGATCGATCTAAGCAGCATTTGGACATGTAATGTAAGTGACTCACCAAGTAGGAACACTGACGCTCCAAGAATTATAGGCTCAAATTTATCTCCTGAATGGCTTGCAATCCAATGTACCCCAAGGCCTAGTGACCCGGCAAGAAAAGTCCCTGTTGCTCTGTTAATACACTTGCATAGTGTTGCTCCTGCACCAAAAGATGATCGATAACTTCATCAGTTTCCAACATCATTGGTGTTTCAGTTAAGATTCTAGGGTTAAATCTGTGAGTCCAATTATATAGTCCAAGTGTTCATGCTCAAATAGCAAAGATGCACACAAGGAATTTGGAGCACTGACCCACAGTATACTCAAAAACTACTACTACTGTCATGACTGCCCACATCGCATTTCCTCCAAAGCCATCATACAAAGGCCTCATATAGTAAAAAAGTGAGACCAGAGAAAGAGCCAACCCAACTTTGAAGCCATGGATAACCTTTTTAGGCTCAGCAATCGCTAAACTCCAAGCCCTTTCTAAGAATTTTCGAATCCTGAAAATTGGCTCCCTGAGCATAACCTTTAAACCCTGCCAGATTCTATGAAATGGCCCTGATTCAGGCATTAATATCTCCTTCTCCCATGTCCCACCATCTACATTGATCTTCCATTCCAACTTGTCTGATGCTTCCTTTCCCATCACAACTCAGAAAAAAACTCCAAGAGAGTGACAAAAAACATCAGCTTTGGCAAATATACCTTCTAGATCAATCAATCCAAGTACCTTCGAGTTTAAAGCTATAGCAACAGAAAGTTCAGTATCATAATTTCATAAATGGCTAAGAAGATAATTGCTAATCACTTGTCTCGAGTCAAGCCTTTACTTATAGCACATCGTCTCTGTAAGTTAGATTTTTCTATTTTCAGACAAATGTATACAACAATAGTGCACACAAGATATGGTATTGTACTCAACTTGTGGTTTAATGCCATTAGGACAGCACCGAACAAAAAATCTGGTAACGTGGCTTAATAAAAAATATGGAACAGATTCTGTAGTGATCGTCATTACATTATCATGGTCATCATAAGAAAAATGGCAAGCTCCTGATGTATAACCACAGTAGTGGATCTTGCAATAAGCAGGAAATCCTGTGAAAAGCTTTCCCATTGTTCCTTCAGATCAGAATAGTTGAAACATCACAAAATTCACTTGGGATCTTTTCAAACTTTAATCTGCTTACGTGAAAAACTGATTAACTGGAAGTTGTAGAGCATTTTGAGTCTTCATAGCTCATCCAGGATCCCGAAAGTTAGATTTCTGTCTGTAGGCCAAACATTTCATGCATATCCAGGGCCACAGCTGAAGAATAAGTGAACCTTATCCAGTTATTACGATACAGAATAAACTTCTGATGTCCTAACTAAATTATTATCAGTAACCGAAAAATGATTATCTAATTTCCTAAACATCGATCCAGCATCTGGTTCACCTTCTTCTTTCTGTTGATAAGCAAGCTTTCGTTACATTGGAATTAATGGCACCTGTTATTAAGTTGAGCGCATGAGAAAATGGAGGTTACATAGAATGAGACTAAGGTATTATCAAAGAAAAGAGAAGGCGCATATTCTGCTTCATTATCTTACTAGCCGTACATCACTTGATAAGCAGTCTGCAAATAGACTTCCACATAAGTGAGAGAGACAGAGAGAGACCTAATTTTAGGTCTACGAACGAAGAGATAGTTATATTATACATACATAGTGCGGAGCGATGTAGGAAGGCATTACATCATATTCACTAATGTTTTGTCCGAATTTAGGTCACGAACATCGTAAGATAACATCCACTACTCCACCAAGCTCCTATCTCTGTAAATTAAAAAGGGCACTGTGAGAACATGACATATCACCAATCTACGTGTTCATTCGCTTGCTTCTGTTGTACTGATTATAAGTTATGCAACAGATCGTGATAGTTGCAGTTCAATGGCACTTCACGCATTGTATCAAATTACGTGTAGTTATCAGTGCAAAATCCATGTGTGCAGCCATGGCTATGCCTCTGAGCCAACAAATCTTTTCGTGGGCATTCATTAGTTTGCTTAGCAAGTGACGGATCTTTTAAAGCTTCCAACTTCATACTTTTTAGTGCTCTTAGAAAAAAAGAAAGAGAGTTGTGAGTTCATATCCTCTGTTCAATATTATGGTGTCTTATTGTGTCCAATAAATCTTAGCTATTTATTTATGTGGGATCCGCATGAGGCTCACGTGAACCCCACAAAATAAATAGCTGAGATTTCATGAGACAAAATAAGACAGACTAAAACTGGACAAAGGATCTGGTTTATTCTAAATAGACGGTAAGATAGTACTACAAAGTAGGGTAAAATAAAGGGCCAAAAAAAAGCTGAAATTGGTCCTCTAATTTTGAGGTCAACTGTACATTGATTCTCAAATTTTTATTTTTACTAAATTAATCTTATTTTTACTTTTTATAACAGATAAAACAGGATGTTTAAATTTTAAAAGGTTCAATCGGTATTAAATAGTTATAAAATCAGTTAAGATTGAATAAAATTAAAGAATTTGAGAAATAATTAAAGAAAAATATTTTTATCTATTGAAAAATTTAAAGTTTAATTAAAAAAAGACCATTATCTAAAAATTAATCGGTTTATTTTAATTTATAAAATTAATTAATTTATAAAAATTAAATAATTAATTAATAAAATGATAAATTTTTAATAATAAAAATTATTAAACTAAATTAAATCCAAAAGTTAAAAAATGTACTAAAAAATTAGCCTAGTCGAGACGATTTGGTTCGTATAACATTGCATTTGTTGTCACACAATCTTTATTCTACAAGCTCCACCAAATGTAAGGGTAATTTTGTAGTTTTGCCATGTAACAAAAAAAGTCAAAGTTCTCAAACCACGTCCTCCTTTACCCAAAAGTCTGAGAACACTTCCTCACGCCTCCATCGTGATTGTCACATCTCACATGTGAAATAGGTTCTCAAGTCATCTCTAAGTCTCTCCCCATTTTTTACCGTCCAAAGTCAACATGAGTTTGTATAAGACATTTGAAAGTTTATGTGATCTCCTTTTTCTATCAATTTCGGAGTCATTTTTAAATGTAAGAAATTATTTTATTTTATTTTTTTAAAACGAAAGAACCTACAGTCACTATTTTTTATATATATACTGGGTAAACCTCCAAATTGACTTAATAGCAATTCAATATGACTATTTAGATTTGTGCGACAAATTCTCAGTATTAAACGTTGTCCTAATTATCATGTTCTAATCTTATTTACATAGAAAATAAAGTCATTTTATGTATAAATAGACACAAAATGTTATTTTAAGGCAAAAACAGAATTGAAATAGGATGATT
>JANZLX010000009.1:22082574-22093857 GCA_025531955.1 Erythroxylum orinocense
GGTGCTTCTGTAGCGAGACACCCCAGAAGTGGACAAGCTGGTTGACTATGGCCGAGTGGTGGTATAACACCACCCATCATTCAGCCATAAATTTGACACCTTTTGAAATGCTCTACAGCTATCCACCACCGTTGTATGTGCCATATGTAATTGGAGATTCTAGGGACTTAGTGCTGGATCAGTTGTTTCAGGAAAGAGAGGCTACTCTGCAGATTGTGAAATTCCATCTGAACAGGGCAAAACAGAGGATGAAGCTGCAAGCAGATAAAAAATGTTAAGATCGGGAGTTTGAGGAAGGGCAGTGGGTATATGTGAAGTTACAGCCTTACAGACAACACTCCCTACCGCGTCGACCTAACCAGAAGCTAGCACCACTGTATTACGGCCCTTTCCCGATCATTGCGAAGGTAAACATAGTAGCTTATACGCTGGGACTGCCGGAAGGATCAGCCATTCATCTTACATTCCACGTTTCCCAATTACGGGGTTCAATATCGGAAGGCACTCCTACGTCCAGCCAGCTGCCGAATGCACTGAAGGAAATGACAAAACTTCCAGTGGCCATTTGGGGGAGAAGGATGGTGACGAAGAATAACAGAGCAGTCACCCAGATATTGGTACAGTGGCAAGGTGGGACAAAGGAGGAGGCAACGTGGGAATTGTTTTATGAACTGCAGAAGAAGTTTCCGGAGGTTAATCTACTGGACAAGGTGATTTCTGAAAAGGGTGGGGATGTTACGATAACTTGAATGCATGGCGTGAAGAAGACGATGAGAAGGACGGTGACGTAAGCAACAAGCTAGGAATAAACCAAAACGCAGCGCAGGAGTAACTAGCGTAACGGCCTCACGTGATGTTATCTAGAATATTCTAAGCATAATAGAATATATATTCGTTGTAACAGAACGAAGGAAGCAGGCAATTAGTAAATGGAATGTTGAGTTTCTTTCTCTCTCTTTCTGTCGTTTTCCTTACTCTGCGATTGGGTTGTTGAGTGACGAATTCGGTGAGCTCAGTGTGAGAGTGGGTGTCAATACACTCTTTCGTACAAATTTCTTAACATCTGGTAATAATTAATTAATCTCAAAGAGGTCATTATTATTATCCATCATCTCAATCATATAAAAAGACTTCAAGAAAATACAAAGTTGTAAGTTACTTCTAAAGCCAAGCAACTTTCATTCGACCAACTCCAAAACTTTTATAGTAATAATTTAATTTTATGATGAAAGAAACAAGGAAATATAAAGTTGTAATTGTGAACTAAGTCTAACATCAAGTAACTTCCATTAACTAACGCTGGAATGGAATAAGCAATAACAAAATTTATAACAAGTTCAAAGTTTAAGCCCAATTGTAAAAGATTTCTTTTCTTTATGTCTTCATTACATAAGGAAAATGAAGTGATGATATTCTCTACATTTAATTTTGATCCTCTTGGCTAAAAGTCTATTTCAATTTAAGTATTAGATTTCGTAGGAATGGATCTTTTTAAGCTATCTTGCCTTATTATCTTAATATTTTCTCCTTACTATTCATATATAATAATAACAATAGTTATTTAGTATTTGTATACGTTCAAACACTAATAAAGCATAATTCCTTTTGTTGATTAACTTACATAGTACTAAATTAAGACATTTGACTTATTGAAATGTGCTCTATATCTACTAACAATTGTCTCTCTATTCTTGCTTCTGCCTCTTGCCCTCATTCTACCTCTTCTTCTCTCTCTAATCATTATTTGTATACTCTCTTGATCTCCATAGTTCTCTTATCTAATCATTTGATGTGCCCATGTAATGTTTATTGATGCAAAGTCTACTAAATTTATAAATTGGACCGTATATTTTTGTTTCCTAATATTGGAGTTAGATGATCCTAGAAACTAAAAAAAAAATTTAGAAAAATAATCATTACTAAGAAAATGATAATAGAAAATTTAAGTTTTTGCATGATCTTTGGTTTTGCTCCTATTATCCATATTTAGTGCAAGTCATTCTCTTTCCATTTTTGGTACCTTTTCCTATTTTAGACTACTCAAATTTCTCTTCTTCCTAATTTTAGGCCAATTAAGCATTCTTCTTAGTGTTGGTGGCTCATTAACTCTATAATGAGGTAAAAATTTGGATCCATCAAATAGCTCAAATGAATACTTATATATTTGCATGTACCTCTCTTTATTATAACATTTGTCAATATACCCATATAAATTTTGATGACTATAGCAAAAGAAAAATATGATATAAGGACATAAAATCCCTGTTAGGTCTTAATAACCATCAATACAATTATGATTGGTAATTCTCTCACAAAATTAATCTAACCCATATTCAACTTTATACCCATCAATTTCATTTTAGTAAAAAAAAAAAGGCTAGAACTTTCTCTCTTATTTTCCTTTAACATAATCATAACACTCCCATTTCTTCCTAAAATTCCTTCGTGTATGTGTTTCTTAATCATCATCTTGCTTATAAGCTCCAATAAGTTAATAAGAGGCTTCACCCTAGCCTCTGAGATCCAATTATTAAAAGCTTTGCTCATTTTATTATCTACACAATCACGTTTAGCATTGACATTAAAATATTTCTTACACTATGTCTCCTTAAGATATAACAACAAATCTTCAACATAACCTTGTTTTAATTCATTTAGCATATGAAATCAAGCACAAAGGTTGTTGTAGTTTTCCTCCATAATTGAAACTTTAGATCATGTGCCTTACACATATTTTATACTCAACATTTGGTAACAATGCTTTAATTACATTAAGAAAGACCCTAAATAATAATATGAACTAATAAGAGTTCACATAGACAAACATAATTAACATCCAACCCTAATTCTTGTAATAATGATAAAGATATTGATTTGACATATAATAAATTAGTAGAAAGTTTAGAAATCATGAGTAAGAAAATAAAGAAAATATCTTCCAAACTAAAAAAAGTTCAAAAAGAGTTGGATACATGCATGAATGAGAGTAAAAAGACGAAAAGTTAATTACATATACATTAAAGCATCAAAAAATGTAATTATTGATGACAATCACGACTTAGATGCATTAAGGTATGAGAATAAAATATTAAAAAAGGAAAATGATGCTTTTAAGCATTCTTTATCTAAATTTATAGAGGGAAGTGAGAAACTTGAAAACATGTTAAAAGTTTAAAAGAATTATAATGATAGACATGGAATTGGATATAAATACAAAAATGTTTCCAACACTAAAACTACTTTTCTCAATGAACAATATTTACATAATAAAGAACCATAGCCTATAATAACAAATGAGCACGGAGCATCCACATCTAAACATACACATGCACATGACACATTCACTAAAACCCAACGAGCAAACACCACGCTTGCATGCTCACAACCTAGGCATAGAATTCAATACTATCAAAGAAAGAATAGGTATAATTTCTATGAAAATACGAAAACCCACTTGTAAACTTTTATCCTCAAAGAAGCATACATCAAGATTTTATCCATAGT
Organism: Erythroxylum orinocense; assembly: GCA_025531955.1. Lineage (NCBI taxonomy): Eukaryota > Viridiplantae > Streptophyta > Magnoliopsida > Malpighiales > Erythroxylaceae > Erythroxylum > Erythroxylum orinocense. The sequence goes on from JANZLX010000009.1 coordinate 22,086,079, forward strand.
AGGCATCACACATATAATTGTATGACATTTCACTACCCTAAAAGAACATTTAATAACTTTAATTTCCAAAGGAAGATTCCATAGTATGTATACACACAGAGAGGTCCAAAAAGTCTATAGATGTATCATAATCATTCATATAAAATAGTATGACATTTTTTTTGGTAAATATGGACATATAGATATATTTTGTTTTCTTCAATAAAGAATGCAAAACAAACCCTTCAAAGTATGGATTTAAAAGAAAAAGGAATCTAACAACCAAGGAGACAAGCTTATCATACTTATTTCATGAATTTTTACATTCATTAGGAGACATTGAAGTTTTTGATTTTAATATAAATGTCTCTTGATCTTTCAGATAATCTTTAGGGAACATTTTAGAAACGTTTTTAATTATAATTGGATCAAACAAATTAGTTTTGAGCATCTGGAAGTGTTAAAATCATGTTTTTTGGGGTGACTAGTCAACCAATATAGGTTAAAGTTATTAAATATGAAAGGTTGAGAATTTCTTATAACACTAGTTGATGTACTAATTGACTAGCATGTCATATTAGTAGACCAATATAAGTCAGTATTCCAACGATTAGTAAATCTAATATTATAAATACATACTAGTCGACCAATAAGTCGAATATAGTCGTCGTAATAGTTAGTTCTTTGCTCCAATAGCTATTTTAGGTCCCAAAACCCTATAAAGAGATGTTTTCTCATTAGTTGTAGCATCAATAAGGTTTTGAGTGTTATATACACATATTTCAAAGAGTTTGCAATCATTTAATTTTCATTGTGTCATATTTGTGTGAGTAAACAATTTTGGAGTTATCAAGTAAAAAGGTGAGCTATTTTAAGTTGTAATATTTGGTTGGGGCAATATATTTTTGTATTTGGAGGTAATACAAGTAAAATTGAGGTTCCTCTTCCAATCAGAATAAGATTGCAAGAAAGATTCCTCTTTACTAAGAAAGATCGTACAGAGGTTATTCTTCACCTTAAAAGAAGAATTGTAGTAGAATTCTAAGAAAAGTCTTTGAAGTGGACATAAGCAAGAGTTGTTTGCCTAACCGCTATAAATCAATATACTTAAACAATTCTCTATTGCAAAATAGTATGTATGATATACTTTAAGGTATTACCCTCAACTTTAACCATAACCCAAGTTTCACAAAAAAGAAGTTATTCTAATGGTCAAAAATCATAATATAAGTGATGCTTCTACCTATAATCTAGTCTCTAAATTCTTTAGGGGCATTTAACAACTCCTTGCAAAGCATATATTTAGCACAATCAAATAGTGCTATAAAATGGTAACTAAGGAAAAAGATTAAGATAAAGCCACACAATTGATAATCACATATACACTATCAATTACACACATTACATTACTCAGATTACAATGATTATAATGAAAAACATTTCACCCAAAGTTTTGCCCAACAAAGCATAGCCTAAACAATGTACAATCACACTCTAGTTTGTGATTTCTTCGTAATACTCTTTCCATCACATAATGAATAAAATTATAACTTTGCAATAATTCCTTAGATCTTGAATCCTAAAGGGGCGTTTGGTTTGAGGGTTTGGAAACGAAGGAATGGAATAAATGTAAAACATAGTATTTGCTTTGGGGTTTTCAATTCCAAGGTAAAGGATTTATCTCATTAAATTTGAGAATCTACTAAACTCACCAAAGGGGGTGGGTATCGAGTTTTCATTCCAATATAAGTTTTATCACATTTATTTTTTACTCTGTTATCCCCAACCTTTGGCCTACCATCCTCTTTACTTTATTATCGCTTCTCAATATTTTACGATCTCTCATCTTGCCTTATCGTATCTCATCAACGAAGAAATTTTTTGTTATGCGTCTTCAGCTATATTTTCTGAAATCCCTCGTTTTAATTTAATGTTAAATGAACTGGATAGAACCTAGTTTCATCTCATTGTAAATAGGCCTTTTGCTCCTTTTTTTCTTATATAGTCTTGTTTTATGATTTAATCAATAAAATAACCAATCTGCTATATGGTTTGATGATGTGAAAATACATATAGTTATAGATTGAACGAGAATCATAAAACCAATCTATTCCTTTTTTTTCCATTATAATTGTTTTGTGATTTAATTTGATTTTTTGTATATGGTTTTTAACTCTTAAAAAAAAAGGAAAAACACAGCGAATCGTTTTCTACGTTGGTGATTGTTTATTTGTTTTGTAACGCTCTTAATGGCTTTCAAGAACAATGAAACAGAAGCACTTTTTACAGTTTTTAATCTTCGTATAAAGACTCAAGCCCTTCATCTTTATCCAACGTTTGTTTCTTCATAAAAGTCATGCCTTTTTTATTTTGATGGTAAAAATGGTATTATATTATCTTTCACTCCTATTAATGTAACAAATCAAACAACATTATTGGTATTAATATAGAAACCTAAGTTACAAACCAAACATCATTTTTTTTAATTTTTCATACCCATATTCATAGCCAACCCTATTCTCAAACCAAACCCCTACTAAAAAATTCAAAGAGTTTCAATAAAATAGGAAAGAAATTACCTCACTCTGGTCAAATCACCCAAAATCTAGTACCTCTCACTTCGACGATAACATGCAGACAAGCTTCCACTCCTTAATTGTTCATTGTCACTAACATCTCCCTTCCCTCCTCTGTCGCAAATGATTTTGTTATGTTTTCATTCTTGTTTATAAAATTGTGAGTTGCATATGATGACAAAATGCATAGTTTATGTTTGTGTTTCATTTTATTTCTATTTATAAAACATTTTAAACCTAAAGGACAATAAGGTAATTACACATTAAAAATTCACCTCAGCTTGTTACGTTATCACAAGGGAAAAGTATGTAGCACAAACTTTTGTGCTAGTGAAACGAGGGTCAGAGTAAATTTTAAGAAGTTTGAAGTTAATTTAGAAAAAAATGAACCTTAAAATTAGAAGAACAATTTGGACCTTTTTTAAAAATAAATGGATTTCCGTGTGGTTTTCTTATGGTTTTTAATTTTTTGAAAAGAACCCTCTTTTTTTAATTTTTGTTAAAAAAACAGTACAACGCATGTGATACGAAGAGCATACGTGGACCAATTAAATGTTATTAACTTAGCAATCCAATCCAACTTTTGATCTCGATTTGAACCATTCAAACTCAAATGAGTTTTATTAGTTCACATTTATGAGATGAGTTGAATCATGATGTTAACAACATTTTACTAGTAAATATATATTGGTCATGTCATGTGTTTTTGGTTGTTACTTTTTTAACAAAGAGGAGATTTTTTTGAAAAAATAACAATCACAAAAAAAAAATCTTCGATAAATTTAAATATTAAGAGGTTTTTAAAAATATTTAAACAACAAAGAAGTTCCATATTTTTTACCTTAAAAAAGTATTATATTTTTTATTTTAATAATTTATTTGTTTGTTTTGTAATATCGTAACATTAAGGGGGTGGTTAGTTCACATTGGAGAATAGTAATAAGAATGAGAATGAATATAATGAGAAATAGAAATGGATATTAATTAATTAATAATACTAATTTAAATAATTACATTCTAATTAATTAATTATATTTTAATTAATTAATTAGTATTAAAAATATTTTTTTTAAAAGAATCACTGCTAAGAAATGAATTTCATTCCTCTACTAAATGAAGAGTACAGATAATTTCTCAAAAGTAAAATATCAAACTATTGCTCCTATGATAATAATCAACAACCAACCATTCACTTTTCATTTCTTACCTATTAACCATTTTCTAAACACATCATCCAACAATGTGTATCTTAAAAAGTATTTAAAATAGATTATATATTAAAGAGTTAGTCAAAAGGATGATCACTAACATTTTTATACCAGACATGATAATCTAAAGTAAGATGATATATACTTAACCCTGAATGTAAAATATAAAACTGAGATTTATCTTACGTTTTTTAACTTTAATCAAATATACTATCATGCATATTCATTCTTTTATTCTTAAATTTAAAGAACTTTAATCAAATATACTATCATGCATATTCATTCTTTTATTCTTAAATTTAAAGGGCCTTGTAAAAGGGGATCAAATCCTCTGTCTAAGTTACCCTGTCCCTATTCTGTCTAGTGGGATGGATGCCGTCCATTTATATGGGGTCCACATAAATGAACGGCATCTACCTCACTGAAAAAGTAGGGACAAGGTAACTTGTACAGAGGATTTGGGGTGTTGCAAAAGAACATTTCTGTCAGATTCTCCTGTCCATTCAAGTGGCGGAGGGCCGCATTGACTTGCATGGGTCAACAATCATGGCAATAATTTCCATGTACACTCATTTAACTCTGTAGCTTGCAAGTCGTGATTGACATAAATTGTGTGAACTGTAAGGTGACGAACTGCCTCTTCATTGCGAGCTAGCGGAGCTGAAATTCCAGTTTCAGTGATTGACCAATTCAAGATCAAAGATTTCAACTGCCTAATTGACATAGAATTTAATGTTGTAGGGTATTCGCAGTGCCCTTTTTCATAATTTTCACCAGAAAAAAGCAAGTCAAAGTTCCTTTAATTTGAACTTTGAAGCACTTTGCCTGCCATGTCAAGTAATAGAGAAACTCTTGCTATCCATTTTAGCGTGATCATACAAAAGGTCGTAGCGATAATTTAACAGATCAGTATCCCTAACCACACGTAAAGCAGCTAGCAACAAAGAAGCCATGGCTGTTGAAATAAAAACTATGTTAACTAATATCATATTATATATCGACAGGCATTTGGTTTTCCTCAAGCCTGAAAGTGACGATTGGCTCACTTTTGGATCAAATCAATATCCTCATCTTGTTGGGAGGACAAAACGCTTGGCGACAAATGTTGACAGTCAAAGAGAATACCTAATTAAGCATATATAATTCCTCTTGAAAGTTAGGTTACGCGTAATCCAACTTAATTTATGGGTATTCAAATGCGGAATTGAAGGGATAACGATTAAAATCTAAGGATGACGAAATATTCATAATAAATTAGTTTAATTATTTTCGAAAATCTAAAATGACAAAATATTAAAATTTAATAATTATATTAAAATATTAGTTTGAATTAGAATGAAATTATCTTAATGTGATGATACATAACTAAACAAACAATATTATAATATTAAAATATAAAAAGGAATGATCAATCTAAAGAAAATCGAATCCAGATCCCTTGTTCAATATTACGGTATTTATTGTGTCGAATAAATCTTAGCCGTTTATTTCTATGGGTCCCGCATGGGATCCACGTAGAGTCTGCAAAATAAATGACTGAGATTTCATGAGACAAAATAAGACAGAATAAAACTGAACAGAATATCTAGTCTCCAGAAAATCTACTTACAAGCAGTACACAGGTATGATGTCTGGAAATACAAGCACACTTAATTCACTTGAACAACAATTTAGAACAAGAGAAACAAAACTCATTTGAAGAGACAATTCTCACGAGGAATCAGACAGCTTATAATCAATATATGAAGGATGGAAACAAGGAGACTTGGACCATGTCTTGAGATGAAACCTTAAAACTTCCCGAGCTTTATCTTTGATCTTTGAATTACCTCCACTCTGTACTACCAAGCACATCCTAGTGACACCACCCATCTCCATAAACTCCCGAGCAACCTCGGGACTCAGGCAGAATCTGAAGATCCATATGAACAAAGTTACTGCTTTGTCATTACCCACTTTGGAAACCCTGAGAATCTTGGATAACACAGCTGCCAAGCTTATTGGATGCTCTAAAAATGAGGATCTTCCTTCAGCTTTCCTGCACAGCTTTTCTAACACAACTAGCATCATCTCACACATTCGTTTTTCGTTGTTTTCTGCTAATAGTTCCACAATAACTGGAACAAAACCTCCACTGATAGCTTTCTCCGTGTTTTTTCCGAATGGTAAAACATCTATCAAAATGGATAATACGGTTATACTTGATTGTTTTGAGCTTTGGTCCTTTAATATCTCGGAGATACTCTCGAAGAACTCTGGCTTAAGAACTGCCATGTAAATGCCATTCACCACGTTAAATATGGTCTTGAGGAGATTAAGAGCTTGGATCCGAGTCTGGTTGCAAGGATACCGGGTCAGTATAGAACATAGTGATCGAATCAATAGGCCATTCCTGTTTTCTGATACCATCTTTAGGGTCCCATCAGATGGCCCTAATAGACACAGCACAGACACTGCCTCTTCTATAACTATTGAGGTCGATTCACTTGGTTCCCAGACATTCGGGAACTCGGTTTCGACCAACACAAGTGATGCTACTAGTGGAAACAAATCATCATCACCCCCACAAGTCCTGTTACCATCATTCTCTAAGAATAAGGACCTGATTTTTCTGAGTGCTCTTACCTGCAAATGAGGCTGTTTGATTTCTTCAAGAATCGTGTTAAGAGGGACCGAGTGATCTTGCCTAGCCTTTGGTACGAACGTCGATAACGACTCTTGGTGCAAGTGCCAGGATTGGATCAAACGAAGAAGATTTGAGTTGGGGATCAGAAGGAAATCGGAGAGGGGTTGTTTTGTAACGGGACATATGACTTTTTTGTAAGAGAAAAACCACGTCTCGATGCTCTCTCGATCAAAGGTTATCCCTGTGCAGATAGTAACTGGATCTTTCATTATCTGCAGAGAAATCGGGCAGATAAAAAATGGCGGCGCCACTAAACCACCCTGATCCATCGATGATTTCTTGCAGTTTCTCTTCTACAGTCCTATAACTGTAAACTAAAAATCAATAGCAAGGAATAAGTGTAGAAAGTAGGAGTATTGCTTTTCCAGTTAATTCCAAGAGCAGAGATATAAGGAGAGTAGAAGATGGCGTTGAATAATAAAGGAGCAGTTAGGATTTGACGGTCAAAACTCATTAAAAACAAATAAACGCTCTCAAGGTGGAAAGCGCTAGGTGATAAGATTACGCGTTGAACTTGATGAATAGATACGTAATCATGTTTCTGTAATAACCTTGCAGCTGTGTGCATTGACCACGTTAGGTTTTTTAACTTGTCTGAACCGGTACTTCATCTTCTCCTTCCTGTTATTGACTTCAGAGCTTTACGCTCCTCCGGAATCTTGACTTCAGAACCGAACCATCGCAATACCGACATGTTCGTTTACTTGGAACTGGAATAACCACGCAATAGGAATGGAAGATGCGACGACCAAACCAGAACTTTAGATTCCAACATGCTTCAAGACTTTCCGGAATGCAACCATCATTACATAATTATTTTTATTTGTGATAAAAACATTCATTGGAACTAAATAGGTTGGCTTGAGCAGTTCCGCAATCTCATCCCTTAAATAAAGGTTTTGAGTTCGAGTTTTAAGAACGGACAAATCTATTTGGCTAGTATTTTACCTCTTACGGGTTGACCTAATGTAAGCGGAGATTAGTCTGAGAATGAATGGTTTAAAGCGCTGTTTTAAAAATTGGATCGGACCAGCTGATCTGACCGGTTTGACCAGTGACTAGTCAGCTATCTGGTCCGGTTCACTCTTAAAAACCAATATTCAATTGAACCAGTGAGAATCGGTCAAAACAGGTCAATTGACCGGTCGGATCGGTCCGACCACTAGTTCAATAATTTTTTATTTTTTGTATTTTTGAATATTATTAATATTATATATAATTAAATATAATTATTGCATAATTATGACGTTACACCGGTTCGACCGGTCAAACCAGTGACTAGTAAAACCTCCGATTCGATGGCGGAGATTAGTCTGAGAATGAATGGTTT
>JANZLX010000009.1:22093957-22115134 GCA_025531955.1 Erythroxylum orinocense
TACGGGTTGACCTAATGTAAGCGGAGATTAGTCTGAGAATGAATGGTTTAAAGCACTGTTTTAAAGCCTAGATCGGACCAACCGATCCGGTCCGATTCACCTCTAAAAATTGGTTCTCAATTGAACCAGTGAAAACCGATCAAAACAGGTCAATTGATCGGTCGGACTGGTCCGACCATTGGTTCAATAATTTTTTATTTTTTTGTCCGACCATTGGTTCAATAATTTTTTATTTTTTTGTATTTTTAATATTTTTAATATTATATAAAATTAAATATAATTATTGCATAATTATGACGTTACACCGGTTCGACTGGTCAAACCAGTGACTAGTAAAGCATCTAGTTTGATGGTCGGTTCGGGTTTCAAAACATTGGCTTAAAAATGCCTTCCCACAATTAAGACTCTCCTAAAATACCTCATGGGTTAAATAAAAAAACATTTATTGAGTTTGACAAACTGGACCCGGTTTTATTAAGTAGATAACGGGTTAGTTTTGGATTGGTCGGACTTAGTAATAAAAAAACGTGGATTTGGCTAATTAATTAAAATATTGTCTTCTTAGTCTCAATCCAGTCAAACTTTAGATTAGGGATGGCAACAGCTGAACTAAGTTCCAGTCCGGTATTTCTCATTTGGAGTTTAGTTCAAAATTAGACTAAACGTTTTAGACTTGATCAGATACGACTCTCCAATTAGATTTTGATAAACTCATAAGTAAATATTTAATATACAAAATGATGTTTTGTTATATATACATACAAAATCGTTTTATTTGTAAAATAAAGTTAGTAGTTTATGTGCAAATTTGAGTCATAAAGTTCGAGCCTAAATTCAGCTCGAAATTTAAAAAATACTTAAATATGAGTTTTGTTTAAAAAATGAAAAACGATTTGAGTAAAATCTAAAACTCAAAATTTTAAAATTTTGATTTCAAATTAAAAATCGAACTTTAAGCTAAATTGAGAAATTTTAGACTAATCCAATTTATTGTCATTACCAACTATTATTATAATTTGTTTTATTTATATATGTATATATATATATCATTCTCATTATTACCAGCAAGATTTAGAATACTGTTTCGTACTGGTAGGTATATGCCAGTATGTATCGTACCTATTCAAAATTGGTACAAAACAGAAAGTTAATTGTACCAAATTTAAATACCAATCGGTATTGGTCGGTATTTAAAATATCGGCTAAATACTGACTGGTACTAAAAAATTTTAAAAATAAAAGACCTTTTTTACAAAATTTTCAAAAAATTTCAAACCTACCCCCACTCTCTTTTCCCCTCTTTTTCTCCAAAGTTTTTTAATTAATTATTTTATTTACTTTAACTTTTATAATTTTTATTAATTTTTATTTTTTAATAAAAATAAATTATTTTATTTAAATTTATTTTAATAGTTTATGTAATATTTATTGCTTAAGTATTAATAAAAATATTTTATTTTTAAAAATTATTATTTATAAACTAATATTTTTCTTATATATTTTTATTATTAAATCAAAATTTATTTGAAATTTATATATTTTAAAAATATATTTTAAATTCAATTATATTTATTAATAATTATTAAATTAATTTTATAAATTAAATTAAAATTGTGATTATTATGATGTTTGGAGAGGGGTTAAAATACATAGTACAACTGTGCAACATGACAATGGTCTATTTTATAATTTTTAAAAAATAAAAAATTATTTCATAAATTAAAAAATTTACCGAAAATAATACCCAGTATTAACCAATATTGATACAGTATTATACCAGAATTTAGTCCGATATTAAATTCGGTACGGTATTAGTAACATTGATTATAAGATAAAAGTTGAAGACCTCAAATTTCCTTGACAATATATATTGACACGAAATTATTGTGTAATAGTATAATATATCAATGAATATTCCAAATCTATTTTACTTAAATTTTGTGTTTATTTATAAAAGAAACTTTAGCATGGTTTTATGGCTCCTTCAATAGTCTTATATGAGTAATCCTTCTCGCTAATTATGAGATCCGTTATTTCTTGTTCTATAAGGTAAATTTTAGAGTAATAGGTCAAAGTTGCTTCTTTATAATCATAAGGTTATATATTCAGGTCACAGAAATAACCATTTTTGTAAAATTATAAAAAAAGGTTGCGTATATTATGACCTTTCACAATCTCCCGTAAAGTAGAGAGATTTGTGCAATGGATATGTTTGACTATTATTTCTCATTTCTTTGTTTAGATAAACCAGAGTTATCCAATGCAATATATCATAGTGTAAAAATAGAATCATGTACCTAAAATTTAAGATAATTGATATAATTTTAAATAATAAAAATTTTGAATCGTCAAATTTTTCGGTTCGATTTATTTTAATATTTTTTATTATTAAAAATCAATCAATTTATTAATTCATATGTCAATTTTAGCAATTAATAAGTTCTTATAAATTAAATAAATCGATTAATTTTTATTTAACAATATTTTTTAATTAAACGTCAAATTTTCGGTAAAAATAATCTTTTTTAATTATATTTTAAATTATTAAATTTTATTTAATCTTAACCAATTTACGAAGATCAGTTAAATATTTTAAAATTTAAACATCTTACTTTTAAGTTCTGATCTAATTTTTAAAAGATTTGAATTTAGAGATAGTTTTTATAACTTATCAAGAAAGTGTGCTTGTAAATGGAATATTCTTATACGACGGCTTCTGACTTTTCTGGATAGTTACAGATTTAACAAAATGCTTGACTTTATGAAGAAACGTAGGAATAATAAAGAGATATTTTAAAATTATTGGCAAGATTCAATATTATAAATTTTTAATTATAAGAATAAATTTTATTCTATATTATAAATGAATTTTTTGTTTATAAAAATTATTTTTGAGGAAATATTAATATTGACGATAAATTTATAAATACTAAAAATTTAAGAATTTATTTAAATTTTTATAAAAACTTAAAGGCGTATACAAGCGAAAAGAACAAGAAAATGAGAAAAACGCACTCTTTTGTCGTTGGTTAGTAACACTGTCTGTATGTAGACGGGACCCACGCCAGTTGCAGTGGCTGTCCGCGGGTGGTGCTACGCGCTGTCACGTTACATATAAATTAAAGGTTCAATACGCTGTCGTATTTAGATAAATAGAAAATCCTGAAATATGATTAAATAAGTCAGAATAAAATGCTTCTTCTTGATTAGTCTGACAAAAAGAATAAAATTAGACGCTCGAGATGAGAGAGGCCGTTGCATAAATAATCGCGACTGGTTGCTAATTATTCCCCTGAAAATCAAAGGTCAGAAACTGGATAGAAATTTGAGATGGCGAATCTGTATGTGAAATGGGTGCCTCCGACGGATCTGAATCGGAACACGGAGTGGTTCATGTACCCAGGAGTTTGGACGACGTACATACTTATATTGTTCTTCGCTTGGCTTCTTGTGCTCTCCGTCTTTGGTTGCTCGCCTGGGATGGCCTGGACTTTTGTTAATCTCTCCCACTTTGCTGTATGTTTTCGATTCTTCTTTTCTCGCTTTTTGTTTAATTTGCTTGGAGTAATTCTTCTTTTATTCATTTTTGCATGGGAGATTTTGTGTTTAATCTTTGAGGGTTTTGACTTTTGATTTGGGATCTTTTTAATTCCAAGTTTTGAAAGTCTAGTATGGGGAAACAAGCTAAAAGTAACATCTGGATTGATTGAAATTTGAGTTAATACTGCTTTGTTTAAAAATCCGAGGACTTTGAAGCATTCGTTCTTGCTTGCATTAATCCGTAAGAGTGATTGTTGCCATTTTAGTTGTTGGTATTTTGTTTCTGTATTTTTTTCCACCTTCTATTAAATAGGTGCTATTGTGGATCTTTAAGTGATTTAGAAAGTTAATTTGCTATTAAGAGGCTAATGTGGCCGGTGATCTTGCTATTGGTACATATCATTTGGTTTGCAAATATGTGGCAACAACCTTGAATGAGTTGCATCTAGAAGTAAGCATCTTAGGCATACCTGAAGTCACCTGGATGAAATCTATGGGATCCCCCAAGTGAAACAATCTAACTTGTTCAGGTCATGCATATCCATTCCTTTTATTCAATGAGCTATGTAGTCCGTGACTTCATGATTCAATTGTTTTACTGTTCCTACATTTCTTTTGCTGGTATTGATCAGCATGATGTGTCTGTGTGGCTTTTAGTTCATAGCTGGTTTTGGCTTAAGAAAACAGCTAAATTTTATTCAGGGATATTTTTTCTAAGGTCATTCAACTTTACTCAAATCCATATAAATCACAACCTTATAAGCTAAAACCTAATATGCTGCTGTCAGGCTAAATCTCTCCCCCATTCACAAGTGCTGTTTCCAGTTAAATCTCTCCTCCATTGTGTATATTCTTATTAAAAATTGTTCAACAGTAGTTTTTCTTGAATAATTAATTGATTATTCTGTGAACTATGCATTAAACAAATTATTGTGCTTTAAAAGTGTACGTAGTCAAGCTATTTTTTCATTTCAATGCTTTATTTTGCACTGAACAATGATTAAAACATCATGCTTGACTTTCAGATCACTTATCACTTCTTTCACTGGAAGAAAGGAACTCCATTTGGAGATGACCAAGGTATCTATAATGGGTTAACGTGGTGGGAACAGATGGACAATGGAAAGCAGCTTACACGCAACAGAAAGTTCTTGACTGTTGTACCTCTGGTGTTGTAAGTTTCAATACTTGGTTTTTATCTATGTGTTTGCTTCAACCCCATTCTCACATTTTCAAGGTCATCTCAATCCTTGTTTATTATCATGCATTCTACATCATCACTCATGTAAGCATAGCATGATTTCTTCTTTCAACTTGCCATAGAGTGTACCAACTTTATAAATGCACACAATGAACCATGTTACAATTGAGCATTTTTTGTTGGGTCATTTTGTGAATTGTATCTGTGACAACTTGTCTACTGACACACTGAGTTCCACAAGGATGTGGATGGTGCTTTTCTAGTTAGCTCTTGGCTATTGCTGATAATTCGATAGTTAAGTTCGGTATTTTAATTGTTATCTGTGGTATGTTTTCTCTTCTCGGGTTTTATATTTGAGCATATTTATTTTATATTTTAGCGTATTTATAAGGCTATGGAATCTTGTTTCCGTGTATTTAATGTATCAACCCTTGCTTCTGTTCATCTTGAGATTACTAATAATATTATGTTGTTCTTCCTTGCTGGTTCAATAGTTGGGATTAATATCTCTAGCAGTGAGAACTTTTCTTATTGGCAAAAACCTGAGGAAAAAGTAGTGTTTCGTTGCTCATTAGGATACTTGATATTTCCTTGATTCACAAGTGCATAATTTTGATCTAGTGTAATCTTCCCCTGTTCTAGGGGAGTCTTGGTGAACTGTTGTGGACATTTTGTCTTAAGAATGAGAGAAACAGTGAGGCTAGGTGTGGGACAACTTAACCCCCAATTAGAAAAACAGGACATCTGAAAAGTTCCAGGTATCATGTACAAAAAGATTGTCTGTCGGTACAACATTGTTTTCTTGAATTATATTGTTTATCTCTGACATGTGGGTGCATTATTTCTGAGTTTGGTTTTGTTCATGGTTTGGCCGATAGAGTTTACACTTGCATTTACCTGTACTAGGTACCTGATAGCTTCACACACAACTGACTACCAACATCCGATGCTCTTCTTCAACACTCTTGCAGTGTTGGTGCTTGTTGTTGCCAAGTTCCCAAATATGCATAAGGTGCGAATCTTTGGAATAAATGGAGATACGTGAGTCAGGCTTACTGTTTAAACTCATGTTTTATAGCCCCTGATCCTTCTGCAATATGCGTAAAGGTTATATGCATGTATAGAAGATGGAAGTTGAAGGATATTGAATCTGTCATGTTTTTGGGGGAATTACTCTTTTAGAAAGTATGCATAGACTTTGAAAAAATAAGTGTATCTGAGTTATATTTGTACAGCTGGAAATTGTAATAAGCTCTGAGGTCGGGTTTATCACATACTGCTTTTACTGTCTTCACTGATCAGTAACATGTGAGTACAATGATTTTGATTACAACAGCTGATTTATGCTTTGTTTTTTATTCACTTTTTCAATTGAGAGTTGGTTTTCGTGAGATGTTATTTATTCAAATGTCTCATACTGGACTGGACTTCTTTGCTGAAGACTGCAAACCCATATGGTCGGTTTTCATTTTGGCCGATAACAGTATGAGACTTAAAAACTTACTTCCACAAGACATCTTCATATTGAAAACAAAACTGCAGTTTGATAAAGTGCAGAGTTCATTAACCGATTTAGATGGAGAATTCTTATGCAGCTGCACAACTAGATAAAGGCTGTCATGATTGAACTTCAAAAAGTATATGCAAGCACATAATTGAGAGGACGTATTAAATTCAATTCAATAAAGGAAGGACTTTGCAAAAAGGCGTAACAGGTTGGTATGAATCGGTGCCACCAAAAGCTTATCATTGAGGTGGTCCAACTGTCTCAATCTTCAGTGGATGAAGCCATTCTCTTTTTTGGCTCTCTTTTCGTGTGAACCAAGTTTGCTTTTGTTTATATACATGAATTTACGTCCAAATATTCTGTTTCTTCTCCTTTTTGCCCAATTCGTTCATCACAAGGTTGGAAGCAAGAACCACTTTAGATGTCTGCCTGAGAGACCTTAAAATCTGCCTGTTTTGTTATGACACAACCTTTGGTCAAAAAGTATAATGTATGGACACCCATGTTCAATTAGTTTATAAAAAAATTGGTGTCTTCGTAAGGTCAAGGGCAAGACTTGGAATTCCCTTATAAACAACTAAAAGATAAAAAGAAAAACAGAATCTTAGCTGTTGTTTTAATTATTTTAAAAGTATTTATTATTTGTAAGTGACAATTGTTGTTAGTATTGTAATTTGATTTCATAATAATTTTGATTAAGGCCTCTAAGGGTCATCTAATTGAAAAATTATATGTTGACCATCTGAGCTATAATTAATCTTTATTTATCTTTGACCACTTACGAAATTTGATAAAATTTATTAGTGAAATATTTCACAAGCCTCATAGTCTTAATAAGAAAGGTCTTTCTCAATTTACAAGTGTAACAATGCCATGTACTTTGGTAACATTATTCCCAAAATAACCTGTGCTAGTTCTTATATTATAAAAATAGTAATTTTAATATTTCCAAAATAGTTTTTTTTAAGTGTAACAATGCTAAAATAGTTTTTGATAAATTAAAAAAAAAATCTTTGTAACAGGCCACCATGCTCACCACATTATATGGTCAAAGATAAAACAAACAGCGCAAAATGGAGAATTCCATGTGTGTGGATAGGATTCTCAAAGTGAAGGAGATAATCTCTTTAGCTCGCTTGCCCAGAGGAATGTTTGAGGGTCCCAAGGGAGGTGGGCTTGTCAGATTTTTCCAAGGTTTTCTAATATAAAAAGACTCCGTATGTATGCAAGGTGATGAAACAACGTTAGGGTTAGTTCTCTAAATTGGGTGGACGACTTCATAAAGCGAAATTAGGTGAGGTTTTAGTTGGAGCAGGTAAACTGGTTTTGTAAGTGCATGATCCCCGGATTGCCTCAGAAATTGCATCCAGAGTGAATTGAAAGTTTCTGTAAAGATGGGACATGTCTAAAAGCATTGTTCCAGGGGGAAAGTGCATGATGGCCTGAAGAAGAATCTCATCTACTGACATGAATAACATGTCAGACCTGACACACCACACTGGTTCTGGGAGAAAAAAAAGTAACAAAGAACCTTCAACAGTAACCACATAAGTTCACTGACTCACGAAGAACATTATTCTTTGAAGCGTCCAAATCTAACCGAAGCAACTCAAACAACTTATACAATACTGCAGGTGTTATATCCCCGATAGAAGAATTTATGAATACTGAGAATCCAGACTATTCACATCTTCTATGGATTCCTTTTCATTTTCACACCATTGTATGCTTTCCAAGAACCCCTTTTGAACCAAACCAAATGAGCTCCAGCTTTTATAGTTTATACACTGCTTAGAGAGGACAGAGATGTATATACCCATATATAAAGCAAAGAACCCATTTTAAATTCTATATGTTAGTTGTCCTGAACCTGAACAATTCTGAACAAAGTGACCATGTGCAAAAGAGCAGAAGAAAAGGGGGGGAAAAAAAGCAAACCAGCTACTTCAACCTTGATCAATAATTTTCCTCTATTTTACCACGATCCACCACCAAGCATGCCGTTCCAATATCCACCTGATGTTCCTTGCCCCTTGTTCTGATCAACTTCACTTGGACTCGATAGCTGTTTCATTCCTCCAAAAGGAAACGGAATGTTCCTTTCTCCATTTTCCTGATGACCACCACTGTATCTATTTTCAAGGCCAAGTCCATCAACGGAAAAACCAAGACTTGGTTTAAACTCTTGCAATTGCAGAGGGAACGCTGAAGAATACAGTGTGTGTGAATCAGGCATCGGTGCTGGGATGAAAGAACTCAGACCCCTTGAAGTGATTCCAGTCCTTAACAGCTCGAGAGCTGAAAGATGAGATGAATTGTAGGAAGAAGAAGAAGGGGAAGTGTTGTTATGTTGATCTTTGCTGGCTTCAGTTTTTGGGAGTTCAACATAATGAGGTATTAAACCTTGAGTAGGGAACCCCAGATTAAGATCTTGGCCTTCATGGGCCTTAGGGTTTTGACGGGAAGAAAACTGAGAGAGGCTTGGTGGGTTTAAATCAGGGATCTTTGATGATGCTTGTGAAGACGATCTCTTGTTCTTTCTTGAACCTCCACCGACGGGAACATTTCTTAGTGAACCTCCTTCTGTCCAATACCTTCTACAAGTTTTGCAGAAATACCTTGGTTGTGTAAGACTGTAGTTGTTGTAGTAACAAAACTTGGTGTTAGTTGAGTTACATCTTGGACAGTTCAATGGCTCTTGTGGCCTTGCTTTTCTATCTAACACAGGCCTTGTGCAAGAATCCGATCCCATTTCTTCCATAGGTTTTGCCACTTTAATATCCTGAAAACCCTAGAGAGTGAGAACCAATAATAGAACATGAAAAATTTAATCTTGTTTAAGTAACCACACAATTTCGCGTTTTATTTCATCACTAACTATAAAGAACAGGAGAGAAAACTCAGAAAAAGAGCAACGATAATAACAAACGGCAACTTTTCTCTCTTCCTTTATCAGTTCTTGAATAAGCAAAAAGGTGAAGGAAGAAAAAGTGCAGTCCTTTGATGGTTTCAACTTTCAACAAACAAATTTAACTTTATCTTTCCAAGGCCATGCACTTTCACCATCCATGTACATCTCAAGTAGAGAACAAGAAAAAGAAAGCAAAATATGATCTATGTTAACCTTTACAAGTTCTCAGTAACTAGAAGAACAACAAAACATAAAACCCACCTGTGGCCATGAAGCAGCATCCATGAATATAATTCAGAAGAGAAAGGAAACAAAAGCAACTGATGACTTCAGATAAAAAGAAAAGAGTGAAGGATTTCACCTCCTTTCCTTTGTCCAAAGCAGGCCTTTAGTGCAGGAAAAGGAATGTGTTTAGATTTGACTGTATTGGCTTTATGCGCTAGACTCACTTTAAGTAGATGAAAAAGAGAGAGAGAGTTGAGCATTAAAAAGTTGAGAAGTGGAATATTTCTAGGAAGGGAGGAAGGAGGGAAGGTGAAGCAAGGAATTCTTTTTGTCTGACGTTTACATTTTCCTTTTCACTAATCCCTACACGGCTACACTAGTTAAATATTTGTTGTGGGTGGAATCATGAGTGTGTACGTGCTGTGGTGGGTTTAACCTTTTTGACCTTGTAATGGTGATGCCATAGATTTTGATTCTTGTTCTTCCCTCCATCTTGTCGCACTAGCAGCTCTCTAGTTGCTCTCTTCCTCAGGACCACACATGATGAGAAAGAAAAAAGAAAAACAAAGTAGGGTTTTGGTTTTGTTTGGTCCATCAAAAAGATAAGATCTCATTATCATTTCTTTTTGCTAACTCACTCTGCAATTTGTCAAAAGATCCTTCATACTGTGTAGCCAACTTTTTCCTGCTTTTGGAGGCAACTTCCTGTGCTTTGCTTGCCCAATAATTAAACCATCCAACCCTTTGTAATTTGCATATACTTGTAGAACTAGATAAGAGAATAGTAACTTTAATTCAGATTTTTAAAAATGAGACTCTACAATACTCAAGTACACGTACTCATGAGAGGGGCAGGAAGTGAGTATCGGAGGAGAAGAAGGTGGAAGGAAGAGGAATGAGGCCGACAAGAGCCGACAAAAGCGAAAGTCGTGGGACCCAAATAGTGTCCTTTTCTATTCTGGTGACGGTGACAGCTTGACATTAGTAATCAGTTGGTGTGTTTTTACGAGTTCTTTAGGGTTCGCACTTCGCACCCTCCAGAATCTCACTGCCAACCCCATCATCTCTTCTTTTCCTTTATGTTGCTTTCTGCTCATGTTTTCTCTCCACTATATCAATCTTTATAGACCAAGACTCCATGCTTATACCCTTATTTTCGATGTGACTCGGGTTGTAATTTCCACCATTCAACTCAACTGAAACTGAAACATCCTATAGCTAGTTCTGGACAAACCTCCGAAGGTGCAAACGTTTTTTGCTTCTTCCTTTTTTGGCTTTGTTTTCATTAAAAGTTTCCGATACTGTTACAATCATTCGCTTCTGTTTCAGTCCCTAAACCCATCTTTCTGTTCTGTTACATGAAACTCTTTCTTATTCTTCAAGAAAACGTTCAGGAGAGACCTGTAAGATTGGAATGTCTTGTAACTCTCTTGTTTGGTTGACGATGGTGATGGTAACGCAGCATCGACAGTACTAGTCCTACCCTGGATTGGGATATCACAAGAAAGTCAAGTCGCCATCTGGCAAATCCTTCATTGTTAAGCCATAGTCAGGTCTGATTCGACCTATCAAGAATTCTCTTATCAACTTTTTCCTGCTATTTTTATCACTTTAAAAAACTCGGAACCATTTGAAAGAAGACCAGTACAGGTTGGTTTAAGATAGACTTCACCTTGCATTTCGACTGAAACGTATAAGGAACCAAAAAGAAATGTTCAAACAAACCAAGAGGAACAAGAACTGCGAGAAGCAATGATTCATTTAGGGAGATACATATATAGAAAACGTCATGGGAAGAAGTTCGCTGGGTGTGGATTAGATACCACTGTATGTGAGAGTTTTTTGATGGCGACGTGCTCATTAACTTACGTGCAAAATATGGGAGATAGCTGGTGCAACCCACGTCAAGTTTAAAGACACTTTGGATCCCATTTTGAACCAATCCTGCGTCTGTTCTTACTTTGGAATCACTCTCTTTTAGGTCTCTCATTGGATCCGTAACACAAAGATGAATAAAAACATGTTTGACTTGCGTGTTGTGCAATCAAGTACACTTAGAACATGTCATCTCCATTAATTTCGAACTATTTTAGCATAATTTCTATTTTAATAAATTGTAATAATTTACAATTCTTATATTTTAAAGTGGGTTTACTTTAAGAAATTTTAGAAAAACAAAAACATCAAATCTTCAAAAAATTTGAAAAAATTCGTTTAATTTCAATTTTTTAAATTTGTTTTCTTAAATTTTTATTAATGCAATGTAAACATTACAAATTAATGTTATTAATATGATAACTCAACTTAACTCTTAAATTCAACTCGAATCAATTAAATTCGATTCAAATGTATAATTTTTTAATTAGTTTGATTCAAGTTACTATCATTTGATTAATCTATATATGATAGTAATACCGCATGTAATTTACCATCATTTTTAATTGAGGTTTAACTAAAAGAGTATTTTTGAAAATAAAAATAAGTTTTTAAAAAATTTTAAAAATCAGTAAGTTTTTTTAAAAGCTAAAATTATATTTTAAATTTTTAATTAAATAATAATACATAATTTGATGGAAAAGGTCGACATAAGTTGATAAAAGCTCTTGCAGGTGTATGTAATTTCCCGGTGGGCCAATTCAAAAGGCTTATTACAATATCACAAGTCTTTGTTTCAACAGTGACGAACCGAAGGTTTGCCCCTCAAGGCCTACCAAGATTGTAGGGTAAATCCTGAACTTGACATTGCAACGAGGTCACGAAGCCCAAAGTGCCCTAGTAACTGTTAAAGGTGACGCTTCAAGTACATAGAAAAAACACATTGAAAATATCTAACTAAAGTAAAGTTCTGTACTTTATAATCAGCTGATTGCATTAGCTATCAGTTAGCTGATAATTGATTATATTAGTTGATTTAATTAACAGATTGCATTAGCTATTTATTAAAGATATTTGGTAAAATTAACTGTTTATGTATAAAATGATTTATGAGGATATGACTTTAAAAAAAATTATAAGGATATGAATATAATATATCTTAATATTTCGTTGAATATTCTTATAAGAATTTAAATTTTAGAGAAGTCATGTTCACTTATACTGTTTCATCATCTATGAAAAATTTATACAACTCTTTCTATTTTCATTTTCATTTAAAGGCAACATTTTATTTCTAACCTATAACTGCATAAAGGGTAAAATTAACTTTTAATACTTAAAAATTTGGTTAATTGAAAGAGCGTTTCATCAATAGTTGTTTATGTTAAATCAGCTATTGGAGAGCTACTCACCAAACAGCTTTCACAACTGTTTGAAAAGTCAAATAGTTGATGACAACTGATCAGTTAAAAAAATAACTGATTGGTTGTCTACCAAAAGAGGCCAAAACCTCACCAAAAGTTAAAAAAAATTCAATAGTTAAAGTTAAAAATTAATTAAAAATACTCATTGAAAATTTTAAGGTTTAATTAAAAAAGAGAATTTAAATAAAAATTGATCGGTTTTTTTAGTTTATAAAAATTGACTAATTATTGATCAATTTTTAACAACAAAATTATTAAAATAAATTAAATTTAAAACTAAACTAAAAAATTAGTCAGTACAAAAATTTTTATTATTAAACTAACTTGATTTTTAAAATGTTGATTTTTTGTTTTTTGTTGCAATCGTGATGAATGTGCGTTTTGATTGACAATCATAAAATTATACATGACAGACATGAGTTTACTCCAAAATTCAATCAAGTTTAAATTAAATAATTTGAATTTGAATTAATTAGATTTTGAATAATTTAAAATAATGAAGAAAATAATATTATTTTGATCAAATTATTTAAATTGGATAACTCTATTAAATACAAATCTAACTAAAAATCTGCTTAACTTAAATTTAAGCAATTAATTTTACACTAAATTAAATTAAATTTATCTTAATTATCTTTTGAATCTATTGTGGGTGAATATTACTCCCTCTGATTTATAATAAGTGTCGTTTTAGAGAGATTAATTTAAAATAAGTGTCGTTTGTGACTTTTTATGCATATTTATAATTTTACTTCCAAAATTACCCTTTAATTTCTCTCACATCTTAATTACACAGATTATATTTTTAAGACACTTTAACATGTAATTAATAAAGGTATATCAGATATTTCATTAACTTTCTTAATAAATGTGTATTTCTTTAAAACGACACTTATTATAAATTGAAGGAAGTATATCCTTATTATGTTACCAATCTATTAAATAAAGGCTTAAATGATGATAATTCACGATTTTCCGACAAAATTATTGCAAACGTTAGTGGTGGGATGGGAAGTCGGACCTATCCCCAACCACTAAGCAAACAACGTTTTACACAATGGTACCTACTCAATAATGTTCCACAAAGTGAGCGAGAAAGCCATTGATTGAGCTTCAGCATCACACTCGGTATCTTTTGATTTCCAAATGTCACCGTCATGACACTCGTAGAAAGTTCACCCAACTAATTAAGACGTTAACGACAGGTTTCATGAAGACATTTGATGTTCTGACATGAAAGTTTCGGACCGGATCTTCTGTTTTCACTTATTACAATCTCAGTCTGTAATGGCATCCGATACTGCATGACGGCCCAGTTCTTGGACCTTAAGGGGCTCCTAACCCCTAAGAAGGGTTCTACGCTTAGTAGGTACTTTAAGGAATTCATAGACAAACTTGAGAAATTAAGTCTGGCCCGATCCGATTTAACCTGATTCGATCTAATTCAATATTAACGAGTCGGATTTAGGTTTAATCGATTTTTAATTTGGATTTGAATATAATTATATATTTTTTATAATTAGAAGGTGTAAAAATCATCTAACTCCAAATTAGATAGGTGTCCCTTCAATTTTTAAAAAATAAACTTTAGTTAAACTCAACTTATGTATAATTGTTCGTGACACCAAATTACTTGTAGAGTAGAACTTATCTTTTGCTTTTGTTTGGACGTTAGCATTCCAAGATGGAAATCAGACGTAGAGGACACATTGGCTCGACATCGATTTGCATATATGATCACATGAAATGAGCTGATCACCACCTACCATTTCTTCTCCAGACTACAATGCATATTGAATGGATCCATACTTCTCAAGTATCAGTTTCTGTCCGCCCATCAACCTCCCACACCCTGGGAGTGATGGACCCCGATCATTTAAAGCTGTCGTTAGAGGAAGAGGATGCCTCTCACCACTACAGGTCAGGATAGTGACATGTAATTAAAATAACATTCATTGCTAAAATTGCAAATATTTATGCTAAAATACATACTTTTTCTACCAAAACAAAGCTGTAATGAAATTCCTACTCATTAGTATCAGCTCTTACAATTAATAAAATGTTATACTCCCTCCGATTCATAATAAATGTCATTTTAGAGATATTTTGATTATTCAAAATAAGTGTCGTTTGTGATTTTTTTATGCATATTTATAATTTTACTTTCAAAATTATCCTTTAATTTCTCTCACATCTTAATTACAAAGATTACACAAATTATATTTTCAGGACACTTTAACATGTAATTAATAAGGGTACATCAGGTATTTCATTAACTTTCTTAATAAATGTGTATTAATCTAAAACGACTCTTATTATAAATCGGAGGTAGTATATATTAGGACTTTCTGTGACTTACCTTTTCTTAAATTGAGTTTCCATATTTTATAAATTTTCTCCATTATATTCTGCTATTTATTTACTTAAAACAATATATAAGACTCCATATTGTTTTGAAGTTATGCATCAATGATAAATTAATAGAATAAATAGCTAAATAATATTATCTCAACAAAAAATTTTAAAAAGTAAAAAACAAATAGAGAAATCATTAATAATATGAACCCATTAATAAAATAAATTTATCTTATTCCTAAAAGATGAGGGATAAATAAATATCTCATTTAATTTCCAATATATTTTTCTTAAATCATAGTTGTGTTAATATATTAAAAAGATTTATTCCGTTAAAGTAAAATTTTCGCGACGGTCCAATATTTAAGAAACTTATTTGATTACACGTAAACAATCTCTTTATTAGTTAGTGAAAAAGTTGGACGTTTAAGATTTAGTATTTTAACCAAATTTTTACTGCATTGTTGTTAGTTATTACACCAACTTCTAATGATGGCCCAAAGACAGTCGTACTACGTATAAGATGCAATCAAATTATTGTGTACATGATAAACGGTACTGTTTTGTCGCAGTCACAGTATGAACAATCCTTTGCCAGTGCTACCTACCATTAGCAAATGCTGTAGAAGGACAGATAGCAAGAAGGGCCGCTGAGTGACTGGAACCATGCAACCCCATAACTCCAAATTAGCCTACGATAACTATAGTTTATAAGCGAAAGATTTTTTAGGTTGCTGTGCAAGTCAGCTAAAACGTATAAGTTTTAAAGGAGTTCATATTTCTGAAATTTCTCGTGCACCCTTGAGCAATATCAGCAAGTTCCTTCCCGACCCGACCTTTTCCTTGGAAACGAGTTCCAAGAGATTGGGGTGTACATATAAATGGGAAGAGCTCCATGTTGCTCTAAGGTTGGGTTGCACAGAGGACCTTGGACTCCAAGAGAGGACACATTACTTAGCAAGTATATTCAAGCTCATGGTGAAGGTCTTTGGAGGTCTTTACCCAAGAAAGCTGGTAATTTCACTGCCCTTTCCTCCTCGTTTATATTTTCTTTAATTGCAGACCAAAGTCCTCTTCTTCTTCATTTATCTTTTCTCTGGTTTTAAGTCCTTCTGTTCTTCATTCATGGCTTTGATCATTTGTTCTCTCAATTTGGTTAATTTACTATTTTTATGTTTAAATTTTGTCTTCCACTTAACATATGGTGCTAATTATAAGTTATATTGTGATTATGTTAGTAATCACAATATAAAAGTAATTGTAAAAAATTTTAATTGCATATTGCAATTTAAATCAGTAATTAAATTAGAAAAGTATGTTTGGATTTAGTGCAACCATCCATAAGTAAATTAATACCCCTTTTACTAATGTAAATGATTGCCATTTAATTCAATTTCTTCATGTGTTTTTTAGCTCAATTATGGAAGTGGGATGTTATTATTAGTTTCTTAAATTCCTTACCGAACACTTACTGACACAACTGTCTTCTGTCCCTCGTGGCTCAAAAAACATTGAATGCGAATATGTGACTAAACAGGTCTTCTCAGATGTGGGAAGAGTTGCAGATTAAGATGGATGAACTACCTGAGACCAGACATTAAAAGAGGGAACATCACTCCTGATGAGGATGAGCTCATTATGAGAATGCATTCTCTACTGGGAAACCGATGGTCTCTTATTGCTGGGAGGCTCCCGGGTCGAACCGATAACGAGATCAAGAACTACTGGAATACCCATCTCAGTAAAAGACTCAAGAGCCAAGGAACAGACCCGAAAACCCACAAGAAATTACCCGATGATGCACCACAACAAGGACAAAAGAGAAGGAAAAGCAACAGTAAGGAGAGGACCAACAAGAAAGTGGACAGAAATAAGACAAAGGAAGAACCAATCAAGCACAAGATTCATCAACCAAAGCCTGTTAGATTCACCTCTTTGTCTTTACCAAGAAACTATAGTTTCGAGTGCAACACTGTGAGTACGGTCTCTTCAGGAGAAGTGGGCTTAGGTACAGAGATTGCGGCTGACATTCCATGGGGTGATTCCAAGTTTAATCAAGAAAATGAGATTAGCTTTCTTGTTGGAGGAAATGATCGTCAGGATTATCTAACCAACAACAGACCCCTTATTGACCAAGCAGCAGACGACAGCTTGGAGAAGCTTTACGACGAATATCTGCAACTTTTGAAGACGGACAGTGATGAAGTACAATTGGACTCATTTCTAATATGAAATGAAATGACAGATTTAGTTCATGCATGCTTGTGACTGAAAATTCTGTGGAAAAAAACAAAGAAAAGGAGCAGTATTAGCTAGCTAATAGCTTACTATCTTCAAGCCCCTATTAGATTTAGCTTTGAATCTTAGTTTCCACCTCGTGCCTACCTTCTAGCCAACTTAAGATTCCTCCATTTCACACCATAAGTTCATGCTCGATCGATGGTGGCTTTGTCAAGTAAGACTTTTTGTCACTTTGTATCATAGTTTAATTTAGAATAAGACAGTCTTTCAATGGTTGCAAAACTTGATTGAAATTCTACGATCCTTATTTAGTATAGCGTCACTCTAATGATTTGTACATTTACAAAAAACAAAATTAACTATTAAGTTTTCTTAATCTTCACATGAAACTCGTCTATTATACTGTTTGAAGTAATAATTAGAAGCATATTCGAATATATGTCCCTTGTCCTGACCATTGCCCACACACATACTTACAGCCTATGTTATCAAACCCGGATCGGACCGATCGGTCGGTTATCCAGTCCGGTTAACCCTAAAAAATCGCTCTTGAATTGGATCAATTCGAACCGGTGAAAATTGGTCAATTGACCGGTTGGACCGGTCCGGTTTGACAAATTTTTATTTTTTTATTTTATTTTTTGGTATTTTTTTAATATTATATATAATTAAATATAATTATTGCATAATTATGACGTCACTGGTCAAACTAGTGACTAGTAAGGCCTCTAGTTCGATGACCGGTCTGAGTTTCAGAACACTACTTACAGCCATAGTTTTAAAAACCGGAGCGAATCGTCAAATTTGATCGGTGATCGGTTAGCTATCCGGTCCGGTGCACTCTTAAAAACCAGTTCTCAATTGAACCAATAAGAACCGGTCAAAACCGATCAATTAACCGGTCGAACGGATCCGATTCGACCGGTTCAACCACTGATTTAATATTTTTTTATTTTTTATTTTTAATATTATTTGGTATATATTTTTTAAATATTATTAATATTAAATATAATTATTGCATAATTATGACATCATATCAGTTCGACCGGTGACCGATGGTTGAACCGATCAAATCGGTGACCAATAAAACCTCCGGTTCAATGTCCAATTCGGATTTCAAAATACTGCTTACAACAATTTATTAATTTATCGTTGTAACTTATAAATCATGCACTTTGATATTAATAAGTTGATAATATAATTAAATAATTTATTCAATTATATTAATATTAATAAATCCGCATTTTAACTAATATTTTAAAAAATAAATTAAAAATTAACATATAAAATAAAAATTTAAAAGATTAAACTTGTATTAGGCTATCATAAAATCGATATATAATAAAGAGAACAAAAGCCTACATTGACAGGAACAAAAGATCTTTCTTTTAACAGAGACTCTAAGTCATAATAATTCATTTGACCAATTATGGAGTATCCCTAATGGGAGTAGTGTATCGCATGTCTACGTAAACTTTGGTTAGATGAGCTCGTGACTAGCGTCTGTTCCTAATAAGCTGATAGATGAAAATTGTGTCACTTCACACATTTTGGACCATCGTTGACTTTGATCCAAGGGCCCTACTTCCCCATCACCTTAATCTTCATTAAATCAGTTAATTAGACTTCCATTGCACGACTTGAGACTTGATAATTGATAAATTAAACTTTCACATAGTCCCGGTTCGAAGAATGACCAAAAATATTACAGTGACTCATCTCGGTCGACAGTTGGAATACACTTTTGCCGATGGACCGTCGGCAAATTACACACTCTCTTCCGACGATTCGGTCGGCAATCAATACTTAAGTTGCCGACGGTCGGTCGGCAAACGGAACTCCAACAAACTGACGGTGCGGTCGGCAAACACATTGATCTTTACGGACGCTTCGGTCGGATATGGTTACCGACCGAACAGTAAATGGTCGGTAAAAATTAGCGACCGTGAGATCTCCGATCAACGGGTCGGTCGCCCATGTCGGTCGGTGTTGGTCCTTTTTCTTGTAGTATTGTGTGCTTTTTTTTTTAAGTTTCTCACGAGGTATTTTAGGAGGGTCTTAATTATACAAAAGTACTTTTAAGTTATTCATATCTAGACTAATTTCCGTTCGAGTCGGGTAAGTCTCTTGCAAGAGGTAAAACTCTGGCCTCAAGTTTTAAACGGCTGCATACATAAGGACAGTTTGAACTTGCGACCTCATTTCCGACTACATAATTTAATGTTTTAAAAATTAGATTGAAAGTTAAATTAATAAAATAAAAAATTTAGAATTTAAAAAATTTGACCGATATTAGACTATTTTAAAATCGGTTAAAGATTAAATACAATTAAAGAATTTAAAATATAATTAAAAAATTTTAAAGTTTAATTAAAAATTATGTAAAAATTAATTAATTAATAAGAATTTAATAATTTATAAAAAATTAATTGATAGATTAGTCAAATTTTAAATTTAATAACAAAAATTATTAAAATAATTTAAAATAAACAGTAAAAAAAACTTAAATTTTTACTGCTAAACCATGATCGAATATTTTAGTTCTTAAGATTCGGATATCTCCAACTTGATTGGAACAGTCAAATCTTCTTTACCAGGTAATAAATGATTTCAATTCACAACAGAACAATATGTTCTTTTAGGTTCGTTTTACTGCCACGCAAAGACAAAATCCTTCTGTATCCCAACATATATAATAATAAGGACAAAACGTTAAACTTATGATTCAGAGAACCTGATTCATATCATATAGGTGTATTGAGGCCATGAAATTATCATTAAAAAAGCTCTTTAAAATTTTTAGGTGAGAAGTAAATTTTAAAAAGTAATTCTTAAAATTTTAATCAAATTTAAAATTAAGTAGTTGTGAATAAAGTGTTGAGAAGTCTGATGCCCCAGTTTGATCACATTGTAGCAGCTATTGAAAAATCAGAGCATCTAACCATATTTACCTTTGATGAGTTAACGGAATCTTTTCAAACCCATGAACCTAAACTCAACAGATTGGAGGAGCAGATGAATGAGAAGGCCTTGCACATAAAGTGGGAGACTTCTTCAATGGAAAGAATGATGCATCATAAGTCATAACGGCGAAAAGCCTAGTGGGAGAGGCCGTGAAAGAGGAGGAGCAAGTTGAGGATGATTTAAAGGATTCGGGCTGACAATCCAACGTCATTACCGCAAATGAGATAGTCACAGCAAGGCAAAATGTTGGAAAAGACAAAATCAAGCGAATTATGCACAAGAAGCCAAGAATGAAGAATATGAAGAGGAGTGTAGGCTGTTCATGGTGAAACAATAGCAAATCGAACAAAACATTTGGTTCCTAGCACTACTGGTTTTACGGTCCAAAATTATAAATATCGACAGAATGCGACGAGAGAAAGAACTGTTGTTAAAAAGGCTATCGCTATTACTTACTGATGGAAATATTTCCGTCAGTGTTTTATCAACGATCCACTGACGGAGTATAATCCGTTGTTAGTATGTATCGACGGAAAGTTGTAAAAGTGACCGTCGGTAGATTGTAAATATCACCGACGGATCAACCGTCGGTATGTCTAAATCGATGACTCAAGTAAATGGTCAAAGGTACCAACGAAAATACAGTTCGTCGGTAATTGGATTGCATTGCCGACGGTAATGGTGTCGTCGGAAAATGAGAATCAATTGTTTTTATCGACGGTATGATAACTTCCGTCGATAAAACCATTCATTTATCGACGGTTTTGTGTAAACCGTCAGTGATACGTGTAATTAAACTACACCTACTTCATCATGTTTTGATAAATGCAAATTTTCAATAGTTCACTTACCTGTGCATATTAACTTAATTTGTATATTTGTATATATTTGTGTAATCAGAAAATTAGATGATAAGTATAGAGTGAAAAGAATG
>JANZLX010000009.1:22119898-22133911 GCA_025531955.1 Erythroxylum orinocense
ATATATTTAATAAATTAAAATTAATCATCAATAAAATTATGAATAATTTAATTTTATTTAATTTTTATAATTAAATTTAAATTATTTAAATATTTAAATAAAATTTGATTTAATAATTAAAATATATTTCAATTAAATATTAATTTATAAATAAAATTTCAATTTTTAAATTATTTATTTTATTAAAATAACATAATTTTATTAATAATTTGTTACTAAATCTTATATAAGAGATTAAATATATTTATTTAACTAAAAGTAATATATTTTTAAGTTTTATCTAAAATGTAATTATTATCAGTGATGAAAATACAACTATATTAATATTAACAACCAATAAGATTTTTGTTTGTATTTGAAAGAAAAACAGAAAAAAAAAACTGAAAACAGAAACTGAAAATTACAACAGAAAAACAGAAGTAGAACCAAACGGCCTCTAAATTTTTCATTATAATTTTATTAATTAAAAAGAAATTTCTTTAAAATTTTGATTACTAAGGATAATGTAGAATATAGTTAAGTAGAAAATACATTCATCAAACTTCCCTCATTTAATATACTCAACATGTTGATCAAATTGTTAAGATCTAAAAAGCATAATGATTTAGCTTTTAAAATTTTCATTTGAGTCATAATTTAATAGAATTTTTGGAAAATCTCCTTAAATCATATAAATTAAATGAAATTATTATTTAACTTATAATTTAATCAAAATATATAATTTTATAAAACATTATTGCTAAAAAATTTATTCAAAAATTATAAAATTTCTTAATTGTACAAATGATTCGAAACAAGAGTTTTAAGACGATGATTATATTGTAATTAAGAATTAAAGTTTCATCGACATTTACAAATCAAACTCATCTTTTAATTTAGTAAAGATCATAATTTTTAAAAGTATTATCTCCAAACAAATCAGACTTTTTTCTTTTTATTATGGATGCTAAAAAAGTCAAACTCAATTAAATGCTTCCTCTAATATGTCTAATGTTATAAACTTACGTATAAAGTAATCCTATATTAAAAAGATATATAAAAATAAAATGAGTTATAATTCACAACTTATATTATTTTAAAATTTTGGGTTAATTTATAATATATTAATTATATGTGAATTCACTTTAACTTAGTTCTTTTTTTTTTCAAACCCTTTCATAACTCTTTATTGGTTCACAAAATTTGAATAGAGACCCATGAACTTAAGTCAAATTAGCAATGATTAATTAAGTAACTCAGATAACTTCGTATTAATTATGAGTTAAAGGAGAGTTAATTTAATATGAATGAGAGCTAGTCTGATATAGATAAATTTGTTCAGCCGGTTTAATCGTAAAAATTTTGATCTATTCAATTTTTAATTCAGTTTTTGACTTTTTGGATTAATTTATTTTAATAATTTTGATTGTTAAAAACTAATCAATTGATCAATTTTTGTAAATTAATAAATTCTTATAAACTAAAATAAATCAATTAAAATTAATTTAATAATATTTTTTAATTAAACTTCAAAGATATATAAGGATAATTTCTTTAAATTATATTTCAATTCTTTAATTTTATTTAATCTTTAATCAATTTTATGACGATCTAATATCGATTAATCTTTTAAAACTTAAACTTATTATCGTATAGATTTAACTTCTAGTCCATTTTTTAAAACGTTGGTAATTTAACATTAAAAAAAGTTATGAAATGAGTTATATATAAGATTCTTATTTAAGATATAATATCTTAATTACAAGAAGATTGTAAATTAATTCGATTTAAATTTAATTTAATTTAAAGTTGCAAAATTTTTTAGATCTAGTAATTATAAAAATTAGATTAACTTGATTTAAAGTTAACAAATCAAATTATATTAAATCCAAATTTAAGATTCTTTTGAATTTAATTCATATAATCCAATCTTATCAATCTATTGATGCATATAGGCCACAACTTTGCCGTGTTGCAGGATATAGCGAGCACAGCCATGGCCGGTCAATGTCCATGGAAGCAGCTGATTCTGAGCGCATTAGAGTCAAACGCCCACGTTAAACACTCGTCCTACTTCCAAATGGTACGTTTACGGTGCCCATTTGTAGGATTTAGTTTATTCATAGAAGGGACACGATATGGCGAGGTTTTGGTTAATTTTGTGTGTTTGTGATTTTGAGGGTTTCAGGCAACAGTTGGGTATAATGGAAGGCCTTCAAACCGCACTGTTGTTTTCAGGTTCTCTTTTACTCTCACGTCTCCTCCATGTCTCTGTTTTTGTGTGAAATTTATTGATGGGGATTTTAGAATAAAATTTTGGTGACTTTTGCAGGGGATTTGAAGAGAACAGTGATAAGATTCAAATCAACACAGATTCTAGAACTCGCAAGGTTCTCTTTTCTTCAAGTGTTGCTCTTTAACTGCTGCCACTTAGTTTTGACCTTCCTGCAAACTTATATAGCTTTTGTTTTTACTTGAATGTTCAGATTGATGAGCTAAAGCATTGTCCATTTGCTGAGGTGAAATGCACATGCCAACAATTTTATTTAGTACCTT
Source organism: Erythroxylum orinocense (assembly GCA_025531955.1). Lineage (NCBI taxonomy): Eukaryota > Viridiplantae > Streptophyta > Magnoliopsida > Malpighiales > Erythroxylaceae > Erythroxylum > Erythroxylum orinocense. Next base: position 22,122,434 of record JANZLX010000009.1, read on the forward strand.
TCATATGATAGTTGCTGTGGTGGATTTCGTTTACATGGTGGAGCGTATTTCAGAATTTGGTTGTTTCTGTCATTATATGTTTGAGTTGAAACGTAATTTCACTTTGTTGAAGATATGTTGGTATTTCACTGATTCTTGGGAGCAATTCCGGATCACTGGAAAAGTTGATGTTATTGATTCTTCGAACTCTGATCCTGCCAAGCTTCAGGTATCTGTGACTACCTTGATCAGTGATTCGTCCAAATTTATGAGGGAGTAGTTCTGATATAACTATACTGTAGAAGCATGATTTTTCTAAAGAACTTTTATTGAAGCTTAGATGCTGATTAAAGGAATTGCTATTACATATACGCCGGTTTCTAAATGTCTATCTATCCTGATTACTAAGAGAAAAATGAGAGAACAATAAATTAATAGCTCTCTGATCCTATCTTGGTAGTCCATTAAAGATCATATTTTCTGTATATTCCAGACATCGGCCTCCCAATCCCACCTTGGTTTTGATTGTTTAGGATAATGTAGAGGGATTTCCTGCTTTGGTTGCCAGTTTTTACCTCTCTTAACTCATCTGGAACTTGGTCTATTTTCTTCTGAACTTTTGTCATCAATTATGTAGCAAAGAGAGAAATCTTGGTTTGCTAGTTCTGTAAGATCAAGACTGCAGTACTTGGGGCCTAATCCAGGGCTTCCTTATCTAAGTGACAAATCGCCACATGAACTCACTCTTGATCCTTCATCAGGTCCAGTGGCAACATTTTGTCTATTGCTTTTAGATCCAGATCAGGTTGGTTTAAACTCAGACAACATGTCTTTATCATATTTCCTCTCTTTTTCTTCTGACTTCGTTGAAACATTCAATTTCCAGGTTGATTACTTGAACTTGAAGGCTGACAAGAGGATAATGTTTGCCTTGAAACAAAGTGCTGACGGAGAAATGCATTGGTATGAAGAGAGGATCAATCCTTGAGCTCACCCTACAAGAGTTAACATACATTCTTTTTTGGTCATATAAGGACTTGACCAGAAGACAATGGGGAAACATGGTGATTTTATCAGAAGTATTAATCTTTGTGGACCATCGATCATGATTAAGGATCACAGAGGTATTCTGATTGATTTTCCCGGTGAATGATCCTGAAATGTACTTTTGGGATGAAGGGAAGGACTAGCTGGCTTTTTTTTCTTTCCACATTTCTAACATGGATAGATACACAAGTTCCAAAATTTGTTCAAACATTTTGTTGCTGAATATATCAAACTTATATTCGTTTTCTATTCCATTATAGAGTTTCTTGGTGCTGCTTAGAAAAAGAGTTTCTGGGTGCTGCTTCCCTGATTAGAACTAATATTGTACTATATTACTACCAATCCTTTGTTAGCGGTCTTAGTTATAGACCAAATTGCATAACCTGTCAAGGATTCTTTTGTCATTGATTTTTTTATTACTCTTCCCTGTCAATCACATGGCTAATGGCTTAGGTCCAAAGAGAAAAATGGAATAGACACTATGTATTATCTTCTCTTTTCTCCCCCTCTGCAAGTTTGCAGATTAGCAAAGAGCCAAATGTTATCGTACAGGCATGTCTATTTCTTCGAATCTTTCTGAGACTCTGTCCAGATCAAATGTGCCTTTCCCATGGGCCGGAACTTAACCGACAGGGAATCATAGGCTTAGGAGGCAATTAATGTCTCAGCAACAATCTGATGATCCTACTATAAGATTTGTCATAGAAAATCAATACTCGTATTCTCTAAGAGAGCTAGAGGAATTTTGTCGATCTGAATGAAACAAGTTCTATATCAAGAAGTATTTTATTAGCATCAACCCTTACGTTGTCAATGGATAAGCCAGGGAGACAAAAACAATAGGTATTATCAAGCTATCACAATGGCCCGACATCGGAAAATAAGGATTACTACTCTGAAAGATGAAAATGGGTACATGGGATCGAACACTGAAAGCATCAAATGGATAGCGAAAAATTTTCTTGAGAAGCTTTACATGCAAGAAATTCATTCTACTAGGAATTTGCATCTCATTGGTTTTTTCCCTCCACTTTCTCACCGGGCTATAATGGACATGCAAACCCCTTTCAGTACCAAAGAAATAAAGAATGTCTTCTTTGATATGGCTTCGAATAAGGCACCAGAATTTGATGAATTTACTGTCTTATTTTACCAATCTCAATGGAGTACCGTCGGATAGGGATGGCAATGGATAGGGTTCGGTTCATATTTTACTCTACCCATATCCATTTTTTATGACTCAATTCATATCCATATTTATATCTATCGGTTTTTACGATTTACTACTCATATCTAAATCCATTGGGTTGTTCGGGTTTTTGGATATCTATTGGGTTGTATAGCACATAAAAATATAATTTCTAAATAGAAAATATAAAGAGCAAAATTTTGCGAACGCTCCAAATCAAAATTACTTTATTAATAATAAGTCAAGATTTTGATTTGTAAGTATTAAAAAATCATAAAATTAGAATAATAAAAATCATAATGTCTAGTACAAAAATCATATACATTTTTCACAATTTAGAACTGAAACAAAGATTGAAATAACCAAAACTTCAAATTGTCTTTGCGTGAACTCGACAACATTCAAAACTGTATCCCCATATCATTTGCATTATTATCATCCTATAAGAAAATAAAATATGATGAAAAAGTGAGTACTGAGGAGTAAAGTGAAAATTTTAAAGTTATTTCTTCTCATAAAATATTAATATTTTATTATATTTAACCATAAATATTCAGGAAAAATAGAAAAATAGAGTTAATAAAAAAGGGTAGGATATGGGTATCCATGGTTCGGGTTATCACTAAACCCCATATCCAAATCTATATTCACATCCATTTTTCAACATCCATTTAAAATCCATTTTTTAGCCTCCATATTCATTTTTTTTGGGTTAGGTAGTGCGGATATTAATCGGGTTGAAAACCCACTGCCATCCCTACCGTCGGACCTTCACTGACTTTGTTCATACAGAGAATTTTTCGATATAAAGTCTAGTAATCTGAACTAAATTGTACCATTATGATTCTTATACCGAAGATCCCAACTCCTATGTCGATCACTCAACTCAGGCCAATAGCGTTAAGCTCAGTGATTTACAAAGCTATCACCAACATCATTGTCAACAGACTCAAACTTCACCTATAGGATCTCGTAGCTTCGACTCAATGAAGTTTTGTACCAGGTAGATAAATTACGAACAACATTATCATTTCCCAGGAAGTCATCTACATAATGAAAAAAAATCGGGACAAAAGGGAATACTTGTCATCAAGGTGGATCTTGAAAAAGCTTATGATAAACTTTCTTGGGATTTTATCAAAGATACTCTCATCGATATTGGTCTTCTTGACTCTTCGATAAACTTGATAATGAAGTGTCTTTTTTGGTTTCTATGCATGTGCATTAGAATGGGGAACTCAGTGACACATTCACTCCCATTAGAGGTATTAGACAGGGCGACCCACTATTGCCTTATCTTTTCGTACTATGTATGGAAAGACTGGGCCACTTAATTACTAACTCAGTCTCCCAGGGAAGATGGAACTCGATTAAATTAAGCAGAAGAGGACCTTCTATATTCCACTTATTCTTTACTGATGATCTCATTCTTTTCTCAGAAGCTTCCATAGATCAGGTGAACGAGATTCGAGATACGTTACATACTTTCTGCACAGCTTCCGATAAAAAGGTCAATCAAGACAAGTCTCAATGTTTTTACTCTAGGAATATCCATCACTTGAAGGCGCGTTGTCTAAGCAGTGCATTGAGTTTCAAGCAGACGAATGACTTAGGACGATATCTTGGCATAACAATATTGCACGAGAGAGTTAGTAAAATAACCTACCATCATATAATTGATAAGGTTCAACAACGACTCTCGGGGTAGACAGCCAATATGTTGTCACTCACCGGGTGAATAATATTGATACAATCAGTCATCATAGCGCTCCCCATTTACACTATGCAGACGGTCTGCCTGCTTCGTCAGCTTTGTGATGAATTAGAGAAAGTAATGCGTCAGTTCCTGTGGGTCTCAACATAAGACCACAGAAAGATGAGTCTGGTTAATTGGGGAAAAGTGTGCCAATCCAAAGAGATGGGGGGCCTTGGCATTCGCAAAATTTGAAAAACCAATGATGCCTTGCTATCCAAGCTAGGGTGGTCACTGGTTTCTAAGCCTAATGCTTTATGGGTACAAATTCTCTCAGTTAAGTATAATTTTGATGATAATAATTTTTCCTTTTCGCTTGATGCAACAGGTGGTTCGATGATTTGGAATAGTATAAAAGCTACTTGGCACCATATACTGCAAGGCATGAAATGGATGATCTATGACAGCGCGAGGATTCGATTCTGGCTCGATCCTTGGGTTAAGGATTGGGGACCTTTTATCTCTCATGTAGTGGCCCCTATTCCATCAGCATTTATTGATCGTCGAGTTCAACACTTTGTAGATACTGCGGGTAACTGGAATTGGGAAGTGTTCCAAACCATACTTCCTTCCTGATCTGTATGTTCATAGTGGGTATTCTTCCGTCGAAGCACTACTTAAGGCCTAATAAACTTATTTGGGGACGATCAGAAACTGGGCAGTTCACGACTGCATTAGCATATCCCATGATAATGGATCATGAAGACGGGTCGTTCAATGCGCTTTGAAAGACAGTCTGGCAGTGGCAGGGCCCGCAACGAATTCGTTCATTTCTTTGGCTCATTTCTTATGATCAATTACTCACTAATCAATAGCGAGCCCACAAACAATAAACTTTGGATGCTGTATGCTACCATTGCCATCTAGAAGAATCTGAAATGTAGTGCGTGATTGCCCCAAAGCTCGCAATTTATGGAATAGATTCTCACCACAAGTAGTCTCCGCGAAGTTTTTCACCCTAACTACCAAGGAGTGACTCATAAGAAATCTACAAATACACTGACTAATGCTTGGTTTATATTGGTCTATTATCTTTAGTACGACTTGTCGGTTTTTATGGATTTGGAGAAATATGGCTCTTTTTGAAGGGCACTTTTTTTGGCCGACTTCACCAGATCATCAGGTTTTAGAATATGTTCATCAGATTAACAAGGCGTTAGTATGGCAACGAAGAGCTAATATGGTCAACCGTCTTCGACGAGAATAGCTTATAGGCTGAAGCAAACCTCCTTAGGGCTAGGTTAGATTAAATACGGATGGAGCCAGCAAAAGATTGCTCTCTTTGGCCACAGCAAGCGGACTGATTTGAGATAGTTCGGGCGCTTGGCTTGGAGGTTTTGTACAAAACATTGGATGGTGCTCCACTATCTTCGCTGAACTTTGGGGAATCTTTTCAGGCCTCAAGCTAGCTTGGAACCTGGGTTATCGTCGAATAGAATTAGAAGTGGATTCGAGTGTAGTGACTAATCTACTTTCATCCCCGGCAAAGTGCAATATGTCTCTTAACCCTTCTGGGAATCAATGAACTGTTTTCCCATAACTAGGTAGTTATAACTCAGCACATATACAGGGAAGGTAATCAATGTGCTGACTGGCTCGCTAACTATGCAGACCCGTTCAAACTAGGGGTCACTATTTTTGATATACCACCCAGGATGTATCTCTCAATCCCATTAGAGGATATGTCAGGGTTTTGTCTCCCTACACTTACTATGTAATATGTAATGTATTTTCTCTCCATTTATTTTTTTAAAAAATATTTCGATCTTCAGCTTTTTACACCCACAAATTGTTCAATCAGAAAGGGGGAGAAAAGCAATGTGTACTGCACACTTGATGAGCCAAAATATTTTTGAATTGGACATCGAATACAAGAGAAACACATCTCATTAAGGGTGTGTTTGGTTGTTGGATGATCAGCCAAAAAATAGTTGATTGACCTAAGACAGTTGGTTAACTTTATAAAAAAACTGTTTAGGTTGTTTGATTATTAGCTGATTGGGTTGGCTTATTCAAACCAATCAGCTGATATTGAATAAGCTTATCTTCCAGCGTTTTAATGAATGAACTGATATTTTTATTTTTTTGTCGCCGATTATGCCCTCATTTCGCCTACTCTTTCCTTGCGTTTCTCCCATTTCTTGGTTCTCATCGTAGATCACCCATTTCTTGGTTCTCATTGTAGATCAGGCAGCGCTAGAGTTCAAAATGTCACATCATTACACTTTATTATTCAGTGTTCGCACCCACTATACACGTACGTTTCCCATTGAGCCTGAGAAACAGTAAGTAAAAGGAATTTATTAATTTTCTTGTGTAGGATGAATTACTGATTAATTTTCTTGTAGAAACATTTATTTTCTGAGTAATCAAATAGACATAAGCATAGGCTTTATCAGAATAAGTTTTGGCGTCTTGTATAAATTGACAGGATAAGAGCTAATTTTTCGATCAAACTTTTTCTTAGCCCAAATTTGGTTTGATTATAATTAAAATAAAGTCATTTTGATATTGTTATTGCAAATATATTAAAAGTATTAATCTAACTATTAAACCACTTATTTACTTTAAACTTCTTGTTTGTTTTTAAAACATTGGCAAAAATATTTCTTACAAAAGAAAATTACTAAGATAATAAAACAAATTTCCTTAAAAGGAGTGGTTAATTTATAAACATAAAAAAAATTCATCATCATCATCATTATTATTATATGTTCTATATTTTTTATTAAAGTTATAAACTTCATTTTTGTAGAATTAAATATACAAAATATAAATTCCTATAAGAATATTCAACTAATTATTAAGATATATAATATTCATACCCTTATAATTTTTTTAAAGTCATATCCTTATAAATCATTTTACACATAAATAGATAATACTAAACAGTTAATTTTACCAAACATCTTTAGCAAACAACTAAAGCAATCTGTTGATCAAAGTAGCTGATACAATCAGTTATTAGCTAACAGCTAATGCATTCAGCTGATTGCTAAACATGGCCTAAATTTCTTCCAGTCGACTAATAATCCGAAACCAAGGTTTAATTATCAGCAGTGAGGCAGGTCTGCAGGAGGATGAGGCAGTGTCTCCAGTTGTCCCACGCCGTTCTTCACTATCAGCGCCGTTGCTAATCCCCATGATTGGTGTATATCAAAGTGACAATGCAAGAACCAGACCCCTATGCATATCAAATGAATGTAATTAAAAACAGTACATAGCCTACTAAACCATTAAGTAGTATTTCATTGACCTGAGATATCCTTACCTGGGTTGTCGGCAACGAATCGAATAGCCGCCCATCCACCCACCGTAACTGCAATTGTGTTGACTTGTGGAGGGTCTACTAGATTGAACTGTGCTAATTGAGGGTTATAATTACCGTTACCAAAACCAACAACGTAGAAGCTGTAACCATGAAGATGAATGGGGTGGTTGTCAGTGGTGATAGTTCCAGTGTTCTGCAAAATCATTTGAACCCTCGAACCATACTCAACCACCTTGGTCCTAGTCCCCTGCATTGAGTTTGTATCAAAAGGGACATTGTTAGGTGCTCCATTGACGAAGTCATAGAACCTAAGAGGAGCTTCAGGGAAATCTTCAGTGAAATAACCATCGAGTCCCTTATAGTAAGCTTCCAACACTGAAACTGTAGGTTTCACGAAGCTGAAATTGTTCATGGAAGCAGCGTACGTCCCGTTATTAAGTCCCTGACAGTTCTGCTGTGGTGTTCTGGACTGACACTTATTCACATTCAGTCCAATGGTGACGAACAGGTTGGTGTCGATTTCTTTTGGAACGTTAGAAGTAGTGTTCAGGCCTTTCAGGCCACTCATGACTGTCTGAACAGCCAAATTATCGTTAAAGCTAGGCAATAGAGCTGGGGATGATAAGCTATTAGGCATAATACCTAAATACTGAAAGTAGCCAATGGATGGGATATTCTGGAATGGTAGACCCCGAGCTGACATGTAAGGTCCCATGGCCATGGAGTATTTTCCGACTGGTTGATCGGCGGTGACAAGAACGTTCATGGTCTGTCCGGGTCCAAGCATGACATGGTCAGCGGTAAGTGGTTTAGTATAGCCAGCGTCAGCTTCGACGATTGTTAATTTGTGGTTAGCAATTGTAAAGAAGTGCTCCGTGTTTAAGCCTGCGTGTATCAGCCTCAGCAGGTAGGTTTTCCCTGGGACTACGTCTATCTTGTAAAAATCTGAAATTCGTGCGAAACGTTGAGACATAATAAATTATTATTATTTCAAGGGTTTATTTTTTAAAAATATTTCAACATCTACTCAATTTTACAATTTTAAATTAAAAAATTAATAAAATAAAATAAAATACTAATACCAATACTTTTTTTTTTCAAATTTAGCCTAAAATTAATATCTCTGTAATATTACTGATGTAACTTGCTATATAAAACAGGTGCTGAACATCTATACAAATGTAGAGATGACAATTAGCCGGCCTATTGGCCTAAATTTAAATATTTTTAATGGACCAGTTCGTGAACTAAATTAGGGAATAAGATTTTTTGTCCAATTTTATGATGTTTTATTGTGTCCAATAAATCTTAGTCATTCATTTATGCGGGTCCTGCGTGGGCTCTACATAAATAAACGTGGAGCCTGTATAAATAAATGACTAAGATTTACTGGAAACAATAAGACACCATAAAAACTGGACAAAAGATCTGGACTCCTAAATTAGGGCCAATCTCATCTAAGATTCAACTTTTCTAAGCAAAATGACTAGGTATTTTTAATAGACCAGTTCATGGACTAAATTAGGCCCAGATTAATCTGAGGTCTAAGTTTTCTCGAAGAGTTAAGCCTCGGATAAGTTTGTTCAGCCTGAACTTAATTAAAAAATACTATTTTATACTTTTAGTTTTAAAAAATTAGCCAAACCGATCAATCTGAAGTCTAACTTTTCTAACTTTTCTAGAAAAGCTAGGCCTTGGATAAGCTTGCTTAGCTTAAATTTAATTAAAAAATGATGTTATTTTTAATTTTTAATTTTAAAAAAATTAATAAAATTGACTAATTTGAGGTTCAACTTTTCTAAAAGAGTTAGACCTCGAGTAAGTCTGTAAATTGCAAACTTAATTAAAAAAAGATGTTATTTTATAATTTTAATTTAACAAAAATTAGCCCAAACGACCTGTCCATTAATTACCATATCTGTACATATCATACATGTAGATTATTTGAATTTAAATCAAACATACTATTAGTTTTGAGTCAGACTCTGACATGCAGATTATTTGTATTTCATGTAAAATAAATTAAACTAAATTAATAAAAAAATCGGAATCTCTCACCGTCGGCAGAGCAAATGTAGTTTGGGCCAGGGTGACCGTTGATCGTAAGTGCATCAGCAGGAGGAGGACCACCTCCGCTAGCTATGACTTCTTGTTGCAGCTGTACAGCATCTTGGTTCCAGTACTCCCCTGAAATAGTTCATTAAGTTTCACAAAACTGAAATGATTTAAGACCGTAACTCATGAGTTTAGGATACCTAGGATTACGATGTGCTCCTGGTAAGGGAACTGAAATGGGTATGGGACTCCTATCCTTGGGTACACAATAAGAGCACCGTACACAGTGGCTCTAAGCCATGAAACATGAGCATGCCAAAAGAAGGTGCCCCTCTGGTTCACCATGGTGAACTCGTACGTGAAACTTTGACCAGGTTGAATCGGGCACTGGGTTACGTATGCTGGTCCATCGAACCAACATGAAAGTATTTGCCTCACACCGTGCCTGAAACAGCCAACCGTAATACCATACAATTATAGGGTAAAGATACCTATTCCTTTTAATGCTTAAGAAAGTTAGGGGTGTATTTGATTCCGATGACATATATTGCCACAGAAATGTCAACTTTCAAGTTTCTCTGCACATACCAGTGAATAGTGGCATTGTGGGGTGACTCGTTAGTAACGTGAACGATTATTCTATCGCCTTCTTGAGCATAGACGACAGGTCCCGGATACATATCGTTGACCACGACGATTTGCCTGGAGTTGCATAGTTTGTAAACCCACTTGCTTTGTATCTGTAACTTACAGTCATCACCATTAACAACTGATCAGCGAAGTCAATAAATACAAACAGTTTGACAGAAGAGTAGAAAATGAAAACCTTGAAGTCATAAGACCGAGTTGATCCGCCTCCAGGCCATTGTGCAGTGGCATGGAGAGAGTAGTAGCAAGCCAAGAAGGACAAACGTAACCAGAAAAGGAAAGAAGTGGGTTGGTATGCCATGTTAAGTTAGTAGAAGAGAAGATGAAGTTATCTGAAGGGACTGCAGAAGTAGTAGTGGAGTGAGTGAACCTTCAAGGTTCAAGAAAAAAACCCTGAAAATGTCTAACTTTTGGAAATCTCCGATCCAAGATGGTCTGTGTTCATTGGCATGAAGTGTTCACTTCAGGTTTACGATTCAAACATGACCTACATTACAGTATCCCAACTTAAATAAACACTTCCCCAGACAGGCCATCATCATCGAGCGTTTTCTCGATTCTAAAAAGTCTACAATGCCTGAATTATATATGGATTACTCTATATCAATCCACTTGAAGCTTCAGAGTTCTTACTCTGTGTATATATTATTCGTATATGATGATTTCATGTTCAACTTTCTGTGCAATGAGCAGCTATGGACTGAAACTCAAATTTAAAATAATTAATTTAAATCAATTTAACTAAAACATAATTTTACAACGGTTTGACTTAGTTAAGAGTGGCCTGTAAGTCCTAAGAAGAGTTGACCTTTCAATTAGTTTAAACTAAAATCCAAATGCTATGTGATAACTAACCTAAATTGACCAATTAAAAGCTTCTAACTAATATATATCTCTAGCTTGTTATCCTATAGCCTAAAAGTAGAGAATTCCACGTGACTAATGTGAAACAGAAGTTCCTTAGTACTACTTATGTAATACCCACATACTCCTGGAAAGGATATATGAATGCTACACAAAACAGTACAATAAATTAAAGCATGCGAAAACTTCCAGTAAACAATTCAGGTAAACATATATTAACTTGCATAGTACTTAACACAAACTCGCTGAAAAATTGAAACCAAACTGAAGTATCGTTGTTACAAACTTACAAACAAATTAACATATACATATCAGATACATGCCCAAAAGTCAAATCACAAATTCAACATTATTTTCAAAACAACACTCAAATTTCATTGACAATTGCGGTTGTCTTGTTTTAGTTTTTATAAACGTAGCTCAGAACCTACACGAGGCAAATTTACCATGCTAAGCATAAAACTTACTGAGTAAAAACTAAACTATGCATAATTTGAAAATTAATCATACTGAATCAAGTTATAACACAAGCAGATATTTAAATTTTAGAATAGTTGCATAGTTAACAGAACTGAATATCAAAGAAGACACAATCCCTTCAGTTCAAAACATCATTTTGTTTATTTCAAAATCCAACATATATCATAATACACAATCAAATGACTGCTAATC
>JANZLX010000009.1:22138892-22149335 GCA_025531955.1 Erythroxylum orinocense
TATATATATATATATCTATTAATTAATTAAGAATTAATTAATTATGATATATATATATATATGTGCACGGTGGTTTAGAGGAGTGGAGGAGTGGATAAGGTTTGACTAAGTCAAACCTTATTATAACATGTTTCTTTAATTGATTAAATGGACATACACGTGGCTCACCCTCCTCCATGTCTTTCTTATGGTCTTTAAAGTGTTAAAGACTTAAAAGATAAGCATGAGAAGTTGGAGAAGCCATCGGTTGCAAGGTGGGAGCCGAAACTTAAAGGGTTAGGTTTTGTGAAAATTTGATTTTCAAGCTCTCTCACTCACGGCCATCTCTCCTCCAAGCATCATCTTCATCATTTCTTCAAGCTCTCCAAGGCTAAGGTAAGAGTTAGTACTCTTTCCCTTAGACTAGGTATTCCCGGGTCCAAGGGTTGGTCCCGGTTAGGTTTTCCGACCTCTAAGTGGATACCGTTAGAGACGGTCTACGTTGGTCGTTATGGTTTGATTTAGTTATATAGACACAACGATCCTGAATTTCGGGAAGGTCCCGGGACAAAAATTTTTGTTTTTCGCACTGGGTACATGTGATGTGCCCACCGAGATTTTCCAACAATAAGTACAATTCAAAGCAAACGATCAAGCATATATATATATATATATATATATATTGGTTTGCTTCTTTGTTTAAATTTTATTTCATTTATTATTCTATATCAATCAATCTATCTATTTTAATTCTTTAAATAGTTAATAGTAGGAGAATGATCTAAAATATCTAGCTTCTTCATGGAATCGATACCCTATTTATTACTATATTACTCATCAATAATGAGTACACTTGTCTAAGGTTTTAAGTAAGTATTTTGTGATATGGAAAATTTTAGTAAGAGAAAACATATAATACGTATAATAAAGTTTGAAATAAATGTAATGCATCTTATAATAAAAGTCCACCGAAGCTCATCTTCAGTAACTCAGACTTAATGAATCCTTATTAAATTTTTATTTTTTAAAAAAGAATCCATTTTGAATACAAAATTACCCCTTTCTTTGCTTTTATTGATTCTTGATTCAATGCATAAATTCAAAGTCTATAATATGTTGTTCAAGATGAGGTGACTAGGATAAAAGGACTCTGGTTCTTAGATATTAAAGAATTAAGATCTAGCTATATTATGTTTGCAATAGTTTTATGAACTACCTTGTATGATACATTACAACATGTAATTGGTCTATAAACCACAAATTTCCCTAGAGGATTGCACTTTCTGATTAATATAATTAATTGATACTAAATTCTATTCACCAAATTATTAAAAGAAAGAGAGGAGATCAATTTTAAAGGAGAGAGAAAGGATTGAGAAGATTGGCATTCATTTCTTACAGGAAGTAGGTTGGTTACAGATAATATAACCATTGTGACATCCATAACAAGCATTTGGCTTAGCTAATGACTTACATCTAAGTGTTGCTATATATATATATATATAATCATAAACCTTGTCTATGAGGTTAATTTGATGGTTACCTCTATTGAATATCAAATAGGAACTCCGAGGTGGGTCTTAATGTCTCACTTGACCATCGAAGCAGAATTTGTGTTACTAGTTTATATTGTCATATTTAATAATTCTCTCTTCCAATATTACTACTGGAATTTTGTCTTTTATAGTTAACTCCTAGGGAAGTATAGAAGATGTAGGTTTGTCAGTTCGGATGTGCTTCTAAAGATTGGGAGATATGAAGCACATTATAAATGGGACTACGTAGAAAAGTTCAATTTATATGCTACTTTCCCTATCCTAACCAGTACCTTAAAGGGATTATAAAATAAAGGTGACAAACTTGTTACTACTTCATTTGGCTAACGTTGCTCTTCTGTATGATTGTTATTTGACCAAAATGAAGTCATTTATTTGTTATTCTTTTATTCGTTCTTTTTCTTCTTCTTTTTTTGCATTTTTCTGTGTGTCCTTTACAAATGGAATAAAATTACTTGGATTGCAATTTCATGATCCTTCAATGCTTTTTAGAGCATAACAAATTGTATTATTTATATAATCATTTACATTTGTAATATTTTGAATCCTCTTCTCTTTCTTCATACGTGTATTGCTCTCATAGGCTTTGTTAAGATCTTCCTCATTCTGTTATGATTCTTTTGTCCTATTGTAATTTATTTTGTCCTATATATAATAAGAGAGCTTGAGCACAATAAAGTGACTCAGAATATTCATTCATTACTCTAGCTTTCTATCTTGGTATCAGAGCAATTTCACTATGTCGGTTTTGTCTGCAACTTCCTATTCTGTTGGGTCCTTTTCCTCAACTCCAAAAACCTATACTTTGTTTAGCTCCTCTAGCCAAACCACCGTGATTAGGCTATATCGCAGAAACTATTTGGTTTGGGAATCTATGGTATTACCTCTAATTAAGCATAACAAATTAGAATCTCATATTGACGGCACGACTTGTGTCCCACATCGTCTCATCCCCGATGGTGCAAGAACTAAACTGAATCCCGACTTTGAGGATTGGTATTCCATTGATCGCTTGGTTGTGGGATGGCTAAGAAATACTATGGCTTAGGATATCGGTACTCAGCTCCTCTATTGTTAGACAACTCAAGATCTATGGAGTGAAGCACATGTACTTTCTTGTGCCTCGACTAAAGCTCGTATAATGGTTTTCAAGACGGAGCTTCGTCAAACTCGTAAAAACGGTATGAAAATGGAGGAATATCTTACTAAGATGAAGAACATTGCAGATCAACTTGCTCTTGTCAGTGCACCAATGAACAACGAAGATCTTATCCTTTATACTTTGAATAGACTTGATGCTGAGTACAATGCAATAGTTATGAAATTAGTGGATCAGTTTCATCTCACTTAGGTTGAAGCTCAAGCTTCCTTGCTTTTGAAAGTCACCTGGATCAACTCAATCAATTTTCATCATTGAATATTCAACCTACTGTTCATGTTGCTCAAAATGAAGATGCTCGACCTGATGCTGAACATCACTCTTCTGATTCAGGATCTGGACGAGGTGGCTCACATGATTCCTGCTATCCACGCGGTGGTTGCTCATATGGTCGTTGTTGGGGTGGTGGAAATGGTGGTCGTCCATTCTTCCATCTCTGGCAGTGTCCAGGTCATGTAGTAACAAATTGTTATCATCAGTATGATCGTTCTTTTCAACCACCGTCTGGATATGGTTGTTCTTTTGAAAGATACTCTCCACAAGCTTTCTATATGTCTCCTTACTTAGTGTCAGAACCAACTTGGTACATAAATAGTGGAGCCAACTATCATGTGACCCCTCATTCGGATCAACTTGAACATGTAACTCCAGTGGATAAGTCTCATCTTCTTATAGCTACTGGAGAGAAGAACTGTATCACGAGCATAGGTTCTGCTTCTATTTCTTATCCTCGTTCTCATTCTAAACTTCTTCTTAAGGATGTGTTATTTGTTCCTACTGCCACTAAAAAACTTATGAGTGTGAACAAACTTGTTGAAGATAATTTTGTTGATGTTCAGTTTACTAATACTGGTTGTACTGTGAAGGACAAAGTAACGGGGCGACTCCTGATGTAAAGGACATCCAAGAAAAGAATGTACCCCATGGACATTAAGATTAATTTTCAGCCCCAAATTCACGTTGCACAGTTTAGTAAAACAGAGGATGATTTTATCAGTTGGCATCATAAGTTAAGACATCCAAGTCATAGAGTTTTGAAACAAATTATGAAAAAAAATGCAATGTGAATTTTCCAATCAATGAAAAATATGTATGTGATGCTTGTCAATTTGAGAAATCAAAATAATTACCTTTTCCTAATTATGTTTCACATGCTTCTGCACCTTTGGAACTAATCCATACTGATTCATAGGGACCCTCTCATATTCAATCTACAAATGGACATCAGTATTACATTCATTTCTTAGATGATTTTAGCCGATATACTTGGTTTTATCCATTGACACACAAAGGCGAGGTTGTTAATGCCTTTAACCATTTTCGATCCTTAGTTGAAAATTAATTCAATACACAAATTAAAGATGTCCAGGGTGATAATGGTTCAAAATATAAGCCTCTTATACACCTATTGCACAAACTGCTAGAATTAATCTTAGATTTACATGTCCACATACTTCTCCTCAAAATGGACGTGCAGAGAGAAAGCACAAACATATAGTGGAAATAGGTTTGACCTTATTAGTGCGAGCAAAAATTCCACTTGTTTAATGGGTTGATGCTTTTCAAGTTGTTGTTTATCTGATTAATAGATTTCCCACACCTATTTTGGAAGGAGCGTCACCTCTATTTAGAATATTTAAAACAGAAACAGATTATAAGATTATACAGCCTTTTAGATGCGCTTGCTACCCGTGCTTAAAACCATACAACAATCACAAGTTTCAATTTCACAGTCAACGATGTGTCTACCTTAGGATTGCATCTCAACAAAAAGGCCATAAATGCTTGAGTGCCTCTAGAAAAATTTGTGTCATGATATGTTAAAATTGATCCTTCTTTGTTTCCTTTACCACAGGATTTCTGAATCATCGAGTTGAATCGTTTGAAACAGATGGTGTAGTGACAGTCATGATTCACCCTTCGAACTTGTATATACACTTTGCTTCACCTCAAAGACAAGAAGTGACTATTCTTAATGATTCACTTGCTCATTCTGGAGTGCTTCACCTAGGAACAATTTTTTTACTCGGGACATTTCTCCTGTTGTTGATCCAACAGATTTTTCTTCAATAAACAGGACTGATGATTTTTCCTCTTCAAAGGCCCAAGTGTCTCCATCAGACCAACTAAATAAACAACCAATGACAACAAAGGCCAAGGATAGCATTTTCAAGCCTAAATATCCCTTCATTGGGCTTCTTAGTTCAAAAGATCCAGCTTCTTTGTCACGAGTAGCTGAACCTATTTCAGTAAAAGATGCACTTGCGTCTTCTCACTGGCGGCAAGTGATGATAAATGAATTCAATGCCTTACAATGAAACAGAAAATGGATTTTGGTTCCATACAATGGTACTCATCAACTAGTTGATTGTAAATGGGTGTTCAAAACTAAGTTTAAAGCTGATGGATATATTTTAAAACACAAAGCCCGGTTGGTCGCGAAGGGTTTTCAACATGCGGCCATAATTGATTATGGTGAAACGTTTAGTCCTGTGGTCAAAACTACCACTATCCGTATCGTACTGACAATTGTTGTTACCTTTAAGTGGGAAATACGATAGCTTGATGTGAATAACACATTTCTAAATGATTTTTTGCAAGAAGATGTCTATATGCGACAACCCGAAGGATTTCTTGATTAGTGACGACCTAATCACATATTTAAGTTAGTTAAAGCTATTTATGGTTTAAAACAGGCACCTCGAGCTTGGTTTGATCACCTACGTCTAACCTTACTGCAATGGGGCTTTAAAAATGCCAAGAGTGATATCTCTCTATTCTTGCTTAAAACAGGTAATCTTACTATGCTTGTATTGATTTATGTTGACAACATTTTGATCACTAGAAATAATTCTGCATATTTGAAATCCTTTGTACAAAGACTGAATGCACTATTCTCTCTTAAGAATTTAGGACCCCTATATTATTTTCTTAGACTTGAAATTTATAGAGATAGTTTAGGTATACACCTAAATCAAGGAAAGTATATTCTTGACTTGTTAAAGAAATTTAACATGCTAGATTGTGTGTTTGTGCCTACTCCAATGGTTACTGGTTGACAATTTTTGTTGACTGATGGAGAACTTATGTCAGATCTCTTTTCAATACTTAAGAACTACTCGTCTAGATATTGCATTCTCTGTAAATAAACTTAGTCAATTTTTGTCTCGGCAAACAACCACCCATTTTCAAGCTGTTAAACGTCTTCTACGTGTTGACCGAAGATCCTAATTCTTAGCAATCTGCTCCTACAATCATGCATCATCACCCTTGATTGTAGTTATTGTATATCTCCATTGTAACCCCCAGCTTGTAATCTTCCTAGTATATAGCTGATGTATAGTTTGTTTCCTTGTATATCTCCTTTAATTGAGATGTTTGTTATACACCACACTACTATAAATAGTTGACGATAATAAACAGTAGGTATCAACCTTTGCAATTATCTTCTCCTTCTTCTTTCTTTATCAACTGCATATTCTATATTGATATGGTATCAGAGCCTCTTTAGGCTAACACCTCAAAGATCCCTCTACAATGGCTTCACACAACCTTCTTTTCTCGGCTTCCAACAGCTCAAGTACCTCTATGCAGTTCCCAACTCTTTCAATCAAACTAGACCAAGAAAACTATTTTCTTTGGCGAAATACCGTGATAGCAGCTCTTGAAGCGTTTGATCTTGAGTCTCTTGTGACTCAAGATACTATCCCTCCTACACACATAACCCCTACATCCACAACAGAAAAACCAACACCTTCTTCTGAGCCTAACCCACAATATGAAACATGGAAGAAGAAAGATAGACTCGTTCTACTTTGGCTCAAGTCTCATGTCCCCTAGAGAATACTCGGGTATATAATCCGCTGCAAGACATCTAGGTCTACTTGGGTTGCACTCGAACAATTATTTCAATCTCAGTCTCGTGCAAAATTTGATCACCTCAAAACCACACTACAAGATCTCAAAAAGGGAGCATTACCCATGATCGAATACATTGAGAAGAAGCGGAAGCTTGCGGACTCACTTGCTGAATGCGGACACATTGTTGACGATGCTGATTTAATGTCCTATATTCTCAAAGGTTTGGACTCCTCATACAATTCCTTTCGCACATCATTCAACATGCTTCAACATTCTATGCCTCTCAATGATTTTATTGGGACATTGCTACGAGAGGAGACAAATCTTGAGAGCAACAATTCAGGTTTGCTTCCTATGCCCTCTCCTTCTGCTAATCTCGCTCATTCCTTGTCCTCTCTAAATCTGTCGGATCAAGTTAATAGCCACGGATCCCAATCTGGCCCGAGTGTGACCAAACTTATTTGCCAAATTTGTGAGAAAATTGGTCATGGTGGTAGAGACTGCTACAATCGTAGCAATTACACTTTGTATCCGTCTCGAAACAAGAATCGAAACAACAACAAGCGCAGCTATCACCACAACAGTCACAAGAAAGCCGAAGCTTTGTTTGCCTCCCCTTCCAGCATAGTTGATCCGGAGTGGTTTCTAGATTCAGGGGCGAGCCACCATGTGACGAATCAAACTCAGAACTTGTCCGTGCAAACCGATTATGATGGTGGTGACAAGCTTACTGTAGGGAATGGTATGTCTCTTCCCATAACTCATTTAGGCTCTTGTATTGTGTCTGCATCACCCTCACCCCTAAAACTATCCAATATCCTAGTTGTACCTAATATTACCAAAAACTTGTTAAGTATCTCTCAATTAACAAAGGACAATGATGTGTTTGTTGAATTTCATCCTGACCGTTGCCTTGTTAAGAATCCGCAGGGTCAAACCATTCTCACAGGTCACGTGGATAACGGACTCTACCGCCTCCCTCTTGCTTCTCCCTCCTTACCTCAAGTCTATCTTGGAGAAAAGACATCCCTAGAGGGTTGGCATAAGCGTTTGGCACACCCGCACTTTGCTATTCTTCAACAGTTGGTTAATGATTTCAAACTTCCAGTTTCGAATAAGTGCATTCCTGAGGTTTGTGAGCCTTGTCAATTAGGCAAGAGCCACCGAACCCCTCTCCCAATTTGTCATGTTACTAGTGAACAACCTTTTGAATTAATTTACTCTGATGTTTGGTCATCCCCTACTTTATCTACTTCTGGTTGCCATTATTTTGTTCTTTTCCTTGATGATCATACAAAGTACTTGTGGATTTATTTCATGTCATACAAATCTCAAGTTTTTTCAATCTTTGAAACCTTCAAAAATATGATTGAAACTCAGTTTGACACAAAAATAAAACAACTGCAAACTGATTGGGGTGGTGAATACAGGAATGTCTCTTCCTTTGTTGAAAAATTGGGAATCATCCATCGAATATCGTGCCCTCATACACAAGCCCAAAATGGTGCCGTTGAACGATGAAATCGAACAATAGTTGAAAAAGGTCCCACCTTACTTGCTCAAGCATCCCTCCCTCTCTCCTTTTGGGAGGAAGCATTTCACACAAGTGTCTATTTATCCAATCGCACCATTACTCCTCACTTACAAAATAAATCACCATACCAACTTCTTTATCACAAAATACCCGACTACAAATTTCTCAAGACGTTTGGATGTTTATGCTACCCATATCTACGACCCTACAATAACAACAAACTCGAATTTCGATCTCTACCTTGTCTATTCGTGGGGTATAGCTCCAAGCATAAGGGCTATTGTTGTCTTCATCTTCCCTCATCCCGTCTCTACATTGCTAGGCATGTGATTTTCAATGAAAATGTTTTTCCCTATCCCACTCATATTACCACCTCCGATTCTAATTCCAACTCCCATACTGCACCTTCATATATCCCTTTTCCCACTGTGCATGATATTACTTCCACACCTACCTCATCTACACCTTCCTCTCCTATCACGCCACTCACACCCAACAGCCCTACTCCCTCTACCCCTACCACTGCCTCCTCTGCTGCTACA
Organism: Erythroxylum orinocense; assembly: GCA_025531955.1. Classification (NCBI taxonomy): domain Eukaryota; kingdom Viridiplantae; phylum Streptophyta; class Magnoliopsida; order Malpighiales; family Erythroxylaceae; genus Erythroxylum; species Erythroxylum orinocense. The sequence continues at coordinate 22,147,524 of JANZLX010000009.1, forward strand.
TCTGAACCTTCCACCATTGCCACACTGTCACCCTCACCGTCTCCTTCTCCTGCTCAGCCACCTCCACCCTCCTACTTTCGCTCCTCCACAACTTCTACTCATTCCATAACTACTAGAGCGCAAACTAATTCCCTCAAACCCAAAACATTTGTTGCCACCAAATCATCCACATCCCCTACTTCTCCTTCTCTTGTCGAACCCCGGACCTTTACCCAAGCATCCAAACACTCACACTGGCTTGATGCTATGCAGACAGAATATAAAGCTTTAATGACTAATGGGACATGGACACTTGTTCCCTCGCCCCCTAATACTAATGTTGTTGGTTGTAAATGGGTTTACAGGGTCAAACAGAAAGCTGATGGTTCTATCGAAAGGTACAAAGCTCATCTTGTGGCTAAAGGGTTTCATCAAGAGGAAGGGGTTGATTACTTTGACACTTTTAGCCCTGTGGTTCTTCCAACTACTGTACGGTTGGTACTTAGTATTGCCTTATCCAATGGTTGGTCTCTACGACAGTTGGACATCAATAATGCTTTCTTGAATGGTGATCTCAATGAGGATGTTTACATGGAGCAACCTAAAGGATTCGTTGATTCCTCCCGCCCTCATCATGTTTGCAAACTTCACAAGGCTCTCTATAGGCTAAAACAAGCTCCTCGGGCCTGGTTCAACAAACTGAAAGGGTTTCTCCTCGCGAATGGCTTCCGGTCTTGTCACTCAGATACCTCCCTCTTTGTTTTTCACCTCAAAGGCGTCACTACCTACATTTTGGTGTATGTTGATGATCTTATAATCACCGGTAACTCTCCTTCCTTCATCTCATCCTTCATTCATGAACTCAACTGTGCCTTCTCCCTCAAGGACCTTGGTGACCTCCATTACTTTCTTGGCATAGAGGTCACTCGGTCTCCCTCCTCCCTTTTTCTTTCGCAAACAAAATATGTATCTGATTTGCTTAAGCGTTTTAAAATGGCCGAAGTCAAGTCCATTGCCTCTCCTGCTGAACCCGGCTCCCGTCTTGTCCAAACCGGTGATCCAATGACAGATCCTCATTTGTATCGTAGTATTGTGGGTGCCCTTCAATATGTCACCATTACACGTCCGGAACTCTCATATGTAGTTAACCGGGTTTGTCAGTTCGTGCATTCCCCTACGGACATTCATTGGAAAGCTGTCAAGCGGATTTTGCGCTACTTAACTGGCACTCTTGATTATGGGCTTACCCTTCGTCCCTCATCTGACCGACATCTTGTTGCTTTCTCGGATGCGGGATGGACTAGTGATATAACTGATTGTCGTTCTCAACATGGATTTGCCATCTTTTTTGGTGGTAACTTAATCAGCTGGTCTTCCCGCAAACAAAAAGTGGTTGCTCGGTCTAGCACTGAAGTCGAATACCGAGCCATAGCATTTGCTATGGCCGAGTTGGATTGGCTCCAAGAACTCCTTCGTGAGATTCATCATTCATTTGATAAACCACCTATACTATTATGGGATAATATTAGTGCCACTTTTCTTAGCTCTAATCCAGTTATACATGACAAATCCAAACATATCAAAATTGACTATCATTTTGTCAAGGAACAAGTTGAAGCAGGTGATCTTGATGTTCAATTTGTTCGCTCTATTGATCAACAGGCGGACATATTTACCAAGGCTGTTGGCATATCTCGGTTTTGTGCATTACGAGACAAGCTACATGCTCGCAAGCGACCATTTGCTTGCGGGGGGGTGTTGACCGAAGATCCTAAGTCTTAGCAATCTGCTCCTACAATCATGCATCATCACCCTTGATTGTAGTTATTGTAT
>JANZLX010000009.1:22155649-22173734 GCA_025531955.1 Erythroxylum orinocense
TTGGATTCTTTTGGTCATAACTTCTTCTCTAGACATCCAAATGATCTGATTCTTGAACCATTAGATTCGTAAGACATTGATATTCATCTCCACCAAGAATCATAGCTATCTAAAATGAATGGATAAAGATTGGTTGAAAAGAGTGGGATTGGTATAATGAGTGCGTTCTTAAAAGAGATGAACTGGTGTTAATCCACTGAACTTACTTCAGTATTTCAATGATTTTTGGAGCTCTACTGATCCAAATGAGATTGATTTTATATCGGATAGTACACGGGATTATCATGAACATGCATTGTACATACATCATTTCATGCATATGCATTATCGAATGCTTACGATGGCGCAAATTGTAATATTGTGTATATTATTTATTATAGAGGAGCAACTGAAACGTCAACCTCCAGACGTTGCTGGATCTTCCATGCATTAGCTTCGAGAGTAACTAGTGAGCAAAAGACAATGTCACTCAATTAATTGTTTGCTTTAGAATATGTTTTGAATAATGATATAGATGTGGTTTGATTGTGTTGATTCCGGACAATGAAGGTCCAGTGATTTTGATGTATAAATAAGTTATTAAAGTGCTCCTTGTATGTGAACAAGACAAAATAAGTGCTTCAACATGTGAAAATTGTGAATATACATATGAATGCAAAAGTGTGCTCAGTATTTCTGTTGAATGTCGGACTAAGGTCCAATGATGAATGTGATCTAAATGTGAATGTGCATCTATGTGATTGACTGAGGTTATGTTATGAGAAACATTCATTGCATGAATGCATGTAAGATAAAGGAAGTTATGACTAGAGTCGCCAGGATAAAGAGCTTAAAGCTTAGGATGTGATTAGAGCCTCGAGTTCGAGTGCGACTGTACCCGGTATCCACTAAGGAATATGGGACGTTATATGATACAGCTCGATATCCATTAAGAGATATGAGCTAGTAAAAAAGCACTCGGTCATAACGACAATAATAAATGAAAGTGAGTCTCACGTGCATTGCAATTATAATTGATACGTGTGTTTTGTGTGAACGACATGATTATTCTGAAAGTGAAACGTGATATATTATGAATATGCCATGAGTTGAATATTATGTTGCGTGTAATAATGGAATGCATGAATTGAGTGAACCATCGATGATGGTTATCTCATGGAGTTCGCAAAATTCACCAAAATTGCAACGTTGTCTTTTCAGGACCGAGAGACGACTTAAGCTGCTAAGAGGCTATACCAGTCGTGTAGATTGTGTTGGCAGGAGAAGTCATCGCTCAAAGGTCGGTCAGCTGGAATTTCGGGACAGTTTAGATAGATTATATATATTTTCCTCTTTCATGTAGTACTTTTGTACTAGGCTTTGTTGATGTACATATAGTAAAGGTTGAAAGACACAATGTAGATGTTCGATTTTGAGAAATGAAACGAGAAAAAGTTGGTTTAAAAAATATTGTGATTCTTCGTATGATGCTTTTAAGTAAATTATGATACCATGCCAAATGAAGTGAATGTAGAAATCGAATGTAGCTAGCTCTTATCGTAAGATATATACCGGAATGACCTCTGGGCATCCTGGTGTGTACCTTGCAGTAAGGGGGCACTACAAACCATATATAATCTCTGATGATTTTAGGCGATGGCGAGGGGTGTAGGTGGAAGAGATAGCGACGTAAGTGGTAGGGATGTAAGCAGTATCAGAGACGACAGTCGGTGTCAGAGATGGCAAGCAATGTCAAAGGCAACAAGCGATAGGGACATAGGCAACAAACACAAAGGTAATTCTCGATCCCTTTTCTTCTAAATAATAATTTCTTCTTGCGATTAGTGCATTATGGTGATTTGCTTTCTCTATCAAATTCGTGTACTCTTCTCGCTTCTCTTGCTATCTCTGATTTAAGGCCTTTTTTTGTGTTGGACTGGGTTTTTTTTTGCGTTTGAAGGAGTTTTCTATTTATATGAATAATAGCAGTGAAGTTGATGATGAATTGAAGGACAATGGTGAATATGGTTTGTTTTTAGTTGATAAGCTCAACGCAAATTTGGGTTTAAAGAGTCTTTGTTTATCTAGGATTTGAGGGAATAATTTGGGATTCAGGTGGTTAATGAAGAGCTACAAAAAGCTTAAGAAATTGAAATTATTATGTTCATGTTGAGATTATCTAGTGCTTCATTATGTTCTTGTTTAGTATGGGCAAGTTAAATTATGTTAGACACTAGAAGCTTTAGTCATCCATCATGTCTTCTTAATGATACTTGGTCTAGTGAATATTTACACTCTTCACTAGAGATATTCTTGAAATTTGTTTTTTTCCCCATATTTGTTTTAGTAGGTTGAGTAGTTCTAAATTGTGAAATTGCATTTTGAATATTTTTTCCTTATATTTACATGTCTTGCTGTCTTAATTCTTATCTTGTTTTCTTAATTGTTTCTTTTTATGTAAGTCATGAAGTAGATCTCGTCTTTCACTCTTACATATTATATTATGTTACATACTTGAATATATGCTTAAGGAGTTGTAGCTAGATTCTTAGATATGATTATTTCAGGTTTACCATATCATCTAAATCCTTTGAATTATATTCTTTCACCAGTTTCGACATCGATCCTATAGGCATTGTTCGATATAAATTGGTCTAAAGTGTGAAACTAGATTAATGGTTAATGAGACACTAAATGTCTATAAACTGATATGCTTTATAGGTCTTTCTTGGTAGGCTGATCATGTCCTGTATTATTCAATTGTCTTTCACTCTTACATATTGTAACATGTTTTGCATGTTAGTACTTTTACGAAATTTTGAAAAATATAAAGCTTTGCTTGGTATGTTTATGTATTTAGGCTCTTCCATTATTTGAAGCTTCATATGTTTGAGTGTATAGACTTTTTCATTATTTCAAGCTTCATAAAATATGTTTGTGTATGTAGGCTCTTCTATGATTTCGTAACATTGACGCGTATAATTTAGAATGTGAAGTCAAACCTTAAAAAATGAATCCTAAAAGAGCTAGAGTTGAAAAAATTATGAAAAGTACATACGTTATGTTTCTTGGAATTAAAGAACATTTATTAATTAAATACTTTATAGCTTATTTTTGTTTGTTTTTTGTCTTTCTTATGTGGCAGAACTTGGGATTGAGTTTTAGTTATGGCGTTAAGGGACCTTCAAATTTACCACAACCATGAACTATGAAAGAGGAAAAATATATAATTTTGAAGTAGTGTTGTATCATTTGACCATGTTGCAATTCATATACACAGCAAAGGACTTGGGCTATGGAGAGGTTATAGTTTTTAAGTATAAATTTTCTTATGAGTCTTTTGAGGATGGCATTAAGGAATTAATAAGTGGGAATGTCATAATCGTTATGAATAATGTAATTGAAAAAAATGCGATGAGATTTGAAGTTTTTTTTTTAGTGTTGTGTGTCCCGTTTTGAGAGATAAGAAAGGATGTTTAGAAGATGGTGAACAAGTTGATTGTGAGGACGTTGAGTTTGATTAACCTATTTTTAGGAAGGGAAAACAACTCAATACAAATGAGGGTGAGGAAGGAGAAGTTACTGAATTTGATGATCCAATGTATGAGGGTGTGGAAGGAGAAGTTATTGACTTTGATGATTTTAGTTTAATTGATTCTGATGATATATTTAATGAGGGAGATGATGAAAAGGCTGTGGAAGAGGCTGCTTATGGTGTTGTAGAAGAAGTACCACCAAATAACATACTAGATATAGATACAAATTCAACACATGAAGATTATGATTAGCATAGGAGCGTGGATGACAATTTAGATGAAAAAGGGGGAACAAGGCCTAAGTTTACATAATTTAATGTACATAATGATATGCTGAGGCCAATTGATTTAAAGGTTGGTATGCTATTTGATTCGATGAAAGAATGTAGGCAAACTGTAGTGCAATATGTTGTTGCGAAGGGTGATTGTATATATGTTAAGAATGAGAGTTGTAGAGTAACTGTATGTAAGGAGGGTTGTGGGTGGAGGATACATGCTTCTCTAACACAACATAGGGCATCATTTCAAATCAAAACATGTCAATCCAACCATGAGTGTGGTAAGAAATATCAGAACAAAAATGTAAGGCACTATAGATTACAAAGAAATATCTCTCATATTTTAGAGATTGTTCTACGTAGGATGTTCTAAAGCTTAAGGTTGCATTTTTAAGGGACTTTAGTGTTGAGATTACAGACAAAAAGGCACATAAAGCAAAGAACATTACATTAGAGTTTTTGGCATGTGAAGAGGGAAAGCAATATTAGGATTTGAGGAGTTATAGGTTATTTGTACTAAAGTACAATTCGAGTAGTTCTTTTATAATCAAGTATACACAAGATACTTTTGAATATATATATATATATATATATATATAATTGGGGTTTCATTTCCAATCAACAGGAGGTAAAATTGTGTTATTTGGTTCTCTTTTTATCTTATAAACATTCATTGATAGTTAACATACCATGTTGATTAATTGAAACAGGGTTTGGAACGTGTCTTCAATGTTGATATGGCTAGTGTGAACATAGATATTGTGTAAGACATATCTATGCTAACTTTTAAGCCAAATCTAAGACTACAAAGGTTATAAAATATAGTGTGGAGTATAGCTAGAGCATATACCTTCAATGAATTTGAAAGGTATATGATTGTTTAATTTTGGGCACTTGAACAAACTCTTATTGTAGATCAACTTGTTAATACCTTTTAATTTTGTTTCCAATTTAATTGCAAACAAGTTTAAGTGAATTGACTAAATAATGAGTATTGGCTATAGAACACAAAAATGGAAGACATAAGAAACGAAAGTAATAACAAAAATAAAAAAACCATATAATCTAACTTAATGTAATTCACAGAAAAATAGAATTGAGTGATGAAGTTCAATAATATAACAAATCTTCACATAAACCTAATCAATCCACCAATATAAATTCTCAAAAGCAATGAAGGAAGTAGATTCCTTAAATCTGCGAACAAATACCTAAATCAATAGGGCACTCAAGAAAGATGAATTTTTGTCGGGTGTACAGGAGGAGACATAACGTGCAATGTGATTAACAGCATGAGGAGTGATTTTATCCCTATGTTGTTTCCCATAAATCCAACAGAGGTATGTGGGAGGCAACTTAAACATGCTGCTGTGATTGAACTTGCAAAATAGCATGTGGGATTTTTACAATTTAGGGATTTCTGCAAACATTGAACAAAGTAGGAGAGTTAGGGATTTAGGGCTATTTTTGCGAAGGAGAAATAGTGTGTTTTGAAAATGTGGGATCCTAACCATGTCAACAATAGTTGGGTCCCACTATTGTGCACAAAATTTTTAAAAAGTTACATCTTACATGATGTGGCTTTTAATTGATGGAGTGTAACTTCCGTTAAATTTTCCTTGGTCATAGGGTCTATTTTGAACATTTTCTAAACATTGAGGTTTAAATCGAACGCTCCAAAAACTCTAGAGTTCAACTTGTATTCTGAAGTAAATATTATGGTTTAAAATACACTTTTGGCCCATCACATTATAACATGCTACATTAAGTACCACACCTTCCACTAACATTTCATCAAACACCTCAATTGCATCCACCATACACCCACTTTTCACCATCCCATTAATCAAAGTACTATAACTATAAACATCAGGCCTCAAATGTAACACCCCTTATAAGGAACTTACAACCACCCACATACTTGTCAACCAAATTCTTCTACATACATTTCTATTCATTTGTAGGGATTGTCATCACATATTTGTCTATTCAATGCTGTAGATATACATATTATAAAATTCCATATCACTTAACATTATCATTTAATAGTAGTATTACATCTTTACATTTATATGATAATCCAAAAGAAATATTACATATAACTTAAATTCGTAGTTACAAACTGTTGAGAAATTACAATTTCCTTCATTACATATATAATCGCCTTTAAACAAAAAGATACATTCCAAAAGTACATTTACTTCTAGTGGTTGGCCTTCATCTTTGTAGATGATCTTTGTGTCTCACTCTTATTACTTGAACCTACACGGATTAACACACATGTTAAGCTTGAAAGCTTGGCGGGGAAAACACTTAGTTTAAATGACTACTTACAATAGTATGACCACTAACAGCAGTTATCCACAAGCACACACATTTATGAATATCATAAACTCATATAAATAGTTATGACATAATTAATCAAGGTACATAATGCAAATATGCTTCAATATATTATTCATATACCGTAAATTCACATTTATAAGCCAAATATTGATGTTCAATGCTTATCAATACAAATTATTCATATTGTCACGATGTATCTCTTATTTATAACTGTTTAATTTACTTTCAATGTTAGGCTTACACATTCCTATGGGTATGGATAATGAGAGCTGTAGATATTCGAATATATCAAACTATAAATACCCAAAAGTCTCAAATTAGAGATACCTGAAGATATCAAACTACAGTTACTCGTAGATAACAAATTATAGATACCCGAAGGTATCAAACTATTGAGACACTATAGTCTCGAAATAAAGAAGCTATTGATGTCAAACTATAGTAGTTGCACTGTAACTCTATAGGCATGCCTAGTTGTCTACCACCAAGGTAATAAAGCAAGCATTGTAACATTTTCGTTTAATCATTTGCCAATTTCATAATTAATATATTGACAAATCGTATGATATTTATTTAAAATCATAAATTCTGTATTTAAATTCATGCATGCAAATTATAACGTACCACCATTAGAACATTATGCAAATCACATGTACTCGTACAATTTATTTCGTATATGTTTTGTTCAATCGTGTTTCTTTATGTACATTTACATAATCCCAGCATATAAATTCCAATGCATCATTTAAATATAAAGCATGTTAAATTACACTTAATTATATTCATAAAATTAGTATGTAAAATTGTATAGTCATATTATATACATATAAGCAATAAATATGCATATAAATAATCTATCTACATGTAAATTTCCTTTAGCATGCATTATGTTTAATCTTAAATTTCATTGTTTAATCATCCAATTCACATATGGTAAGTCATATTTCATTTATTTATAAGTGTTTGTAAAGTTTCATAGACATATGAAAAGGTTAAAATCAAAAGCGAAAAACTCAAAACAATGCAATTTAGGCTAGGCATATGGTGGGGAATCAAGGGGCAAAAGTGTGGATCTAAAAATAGGCAAACAAATATGTATAGAAGCAAATCACATGATTGGGAAGATTTCCTGCCCGTCGTGTCCCCTCTCTAAAATTCATACCTCTACTTGTTCCATAATTTATATATATAAAAAGTTCAAATTAGGCTTTGAAGTCATATAGATATTTTCCCTATATCTCTAGCTTTCATAGCATCAAAAATTAGGTCATTTGGACTTTTACATCATGAGATATGCACTAAACATCACAAGCTGCTCTAAAACAAGAGTAGCATCAAGTCACCATTTTCAATCTTAATTTCCAATCTCATGCAACTAGAATTATGGCCAAATCTCTTCTATATATTTAAGTGTTATGTCTTAAGATTCATCTTCAATTAGAATCACCCAATTTTGAGGTCTTTAAGTCGAGTTATGGCCAAAACAATGAGACTGGTTCAAGAGAACCTTAGATATAATTCCACTAAACTTTACTCTCTTGTCATACTTAACCAATTCCATACAAAGTAATATCAATACACCATTCCAGCAACCATTTCATCCAAATTAATCTTTGTACACATTCAAACATGCAAAAACATAATTTACACTAAGTGTAGTCCCAAACCTTGAAATTGACCAACTAGCTCTCCTAGTGCTTTTCCTTCTCTACCCCTTTAGCTTTGCTTGATTCAACAACTAAAAACACCAAAAATACATAGCTGAATCCCAATTCGAACCTTATAATTCTAGCTCTTCATAAGCAAAGCAAGAAAAGATACAGATGAGGAGAAAAACCAATAACTTTTACTTGATTTTTACTTAGAATTAGCTTGATTCCTTATATATACAAAATGATGTGATTAAGAAGATGAAATGGAGAGGAAATGAGAAGAGGAAAATTTGGAATTCAAAATCCAAATACACTGTCCCTCTCTCCTCTCTTATATACTCATTCCGTGCAATTTCTAGAATCACACACATGCTTAAATCTTATTAGACTATGTGTTGACTTTAGGCAAATTTCACATTTAATCATTCTTCTTCCCTTAGTTCTCACATTAGTATATAATATTATCAATTGATTTTATTTTGATCTATATTTCATGTATAGTTATGCATGTCCATGCCAAAATGATTCAATTACCAATTTACCCCTGTCTTTAAATTTAACTACCATTATGCCCCTTACTATGATTAAATGCACTTAATTCTTTGTGTTCACTTCTTAATACACCATAGACATGTTATAAAGCTTCTAAGATACATGTTGGGGCTTTACATCAAATCTTTTTGCTGCAACCACCTCAATAACCCTTTTGCCTTATCAAATGATTCTGGAAGTTCAGAAACATACCCAAATTTTCAAAATAACTAAAAAATGACTAAGCGCTTCCCTTGTAATTACACTCAACCATTAAATGACCTACTACCTGCTGTATTTGACATCGTCTATCATCTCCACCATTGTCGTTTGCATCGTTGTCTCTTCCACCTACGCCCCTTGTTATTGCCTGAATGACTGCAATTGTTCGTTCGTACGTTTTAGTTTATGGATTTTGGGGGATTTATTTAGGGACACAGTTGAGTGAGTTGAAAAAATAAGTTAGGCATGTTAAGTCGAGTCAGTCATGGGCGAGTCAGTCATGGAGGGTCAGGTTTTTAAGTCAAATAATTAGTACACGTGGTGTGTTTAGGTCATTTTAACATGTTCTAATAGGACCATGTGGCTTAACGTTGCCACATCACAACTTGCGTTAATTTTTTTAATGGAAGTTAACTCCAGGAAATCTTCTGGTGAATATGAAATAAGAGGGACTTTTTGATAATTCTAAACTAGAAGGGGGTTTTTCCAAAATTTTCCTAAGTACATAAGGTCTTTTTCCTTTTTTGCCCTCTATGTAGATAAGGGGTGATAATTTAGAATTGATTTAATTTGGTTCAAAATCAATATTTAAGTACAAATTTATCAAAAAAAATTAGATTCCAATAAAACGATATGTTTTTAATTATGGGTGAGGTGGGAAAAAAATTAACTCAACCCAAATCATAAGATGAAATACTATTAATTGAAGATACAATAAGTTGGCAAATTAATAAAGTTATATATATATATATAAAGAGAAAAACATAAAGCATGACATCAATGAATTAGTATATAAAGGGTCTTAGGTAAAACTTTAATCAATGGTCAAGACTCTGAAACATATTACGTCAACTAATACAGAAAAGTAATCGAGGCCTGCCTAGTAATTAGTAAATCCTGAAGTATTAGGTTTGGAGGAGTTGAAAAGAGGTTTTATTTATTTTTGTGAGAAGTTCGTAAAAAGACATGTTACCTAACGTAAGTCTATTAAACTTCTGAGGCAAATAAAACGACATTGTGGACGTGACAATTAGTAAAAAGTTATCATCTTCGTCCCAAACTCAACCAATCGCATCATCAATAGAATTTAGTAATGAATTGCCAATTTTAATTATGTAGCTTTTGAGGCAACCACTCTCACAAGCAAGCGCATCTGGTGTAGTGGTATCATAGTACCCTCCCACGGTACTGACCGGGGTTCGATTCCCCGGATGCGCAAATTTCTTTTTATTTCCCAATCAGTATACAATGCAGAACCCAGAATTCACGATATCTTATGTCCACTTTTTTTTTTCCCCCATCGCACTTGGATGCTATTAAGGGGATTTCTACTGATTTCATCCAGGAGAAACAGAAGGAAGCATCCATGGTTGTTAAGAGCAGCACTGTAACCAGTCAGCTTGCCAAAGGGCTGGGTACAAACTCCGGAGTTCGGTCTCAGGCTCAGGCAAAACTTTGGGTTCGGATCAGATAAGATCAACTCCTTGAGTCTGAAACCCAATTTTTTTTCTTAAAACATAAATCCGATCTAAATTCCATTCAAATTAATGTTTATTCCTTAATTGTCAGAAGTACAGTACTTCTTTATGGCCAGCTTATTAGGAAAAATCAAACCCTACTCTGTCTGGGGAAAGAATGGAGTTGTTGACCGAATAATGTATGAGCACTACATTGAAAGATACGGTCAAGCAGAAAACTTGGCACAAAGAACCAGAGATAACCTGTTATTAAAAGCAAAACCAAGAACATGCTTCTGAACAGGAACTAGAAAGTTTACAAAGAAATGCATAGTTCAAGAGCATTACACTTCTCTAAAACCAAGAACATGCTTCTGAACAGGAACCAGAAAGTTTACAAAGAAATGCATAGTTCAAGAGCATTACACTTCTCTCATATTAATTTCCCTCAGTATCATCCTTGATCCAGAAGGTTAATGTCAGCCAATTACTGAAGAGCAAAGCAACTCATCAACAATCTCTCGTCATTACGCATCAAGACATTTATTTCTCGAATTCCCACACAATGCCTCCATCCTCTGAAACACAAGAACATGCACCTATTAGCCATACCTACGCTGGAACTAGCTATCACACCGACTCCTCGCAGAGAGCCATTATCATATCATGAACTTTCTTCAACATATCGAATCATGTCAATTCAAACATAAGCGGTAATTGCTAAGATTGCAATCTGAAGATGCACACTGTGTAAAAGATCAGCACAATAAGCCATAAACATAAGCAGTAATACCTTTAACTTTCTTGTTCATCCACATCTCTATCAGCATCCCAGCACCAACTCCAGCTGCAGCGCAAGCCCCACAGTAAGCAATGGTTTTGGGCCAAGACATTCGAGGAAAGAAATAGCACTCTGGAATTTGCCTAATTTTCCGTGGAAGCCGCTTCTTTACGACTGGCTTAGACCCAGCACTAGGATCGTTCTGTAGTTCACTACCTATTGCTTTCCAGTCAACTCCTTTGAATGGATCTCTGGGTTCTTCAGTTCCCATTACTATCGGCAATAATAGATTAAAGCCCAATCCAGAAATCCGCAGCTGCAGATCAGTTACAGTATAAGCAAGAAGCTTTTTTCAAAGAGAAACCACGGCAAAGACTCCAACGATTAGAGAAGGCATATGCGAAATCAGCTCATACCCAAATCAGTCAATATCCAAAGCATCTCAACCACTTAAAAGAGTTGATAAACAAGAACAAAAACCCTCCAAATCAATCATTACCTTAATGTTAAAAAATCTGAAACAATACGGTATGAAAGACAATATTTTACCAGTGGAATTGACAGTGGCTTGGAGGCGACGGAGAGCAGTGCCGAAGGAGAATATGGCAGAAAGAGGTAGAAGCAGGGTTTAACGCTAAACGCACCGTTTAGAGTTTATATAGTGGCAAAACGGTAATTTTCTTGGGAGATATGGACTGGTAGGTACATTCCACTTTGACCTGACCCACCGTTAATGTAGATCGTAAAACCTAAGATAGATCAGTTTCAGCTATTGCCAAGTTCTCGATTGCGAGTTCAGAGAGATCAGTTTAAGCTCTTGTAGAGTTCTCGATATGGATTTTGTGTCTCTGTTTCTTCCATTTTTCGTTTTGAAGCTGGTCATCAGGTTAAAGTACCCCAACGCCTTGATTATGACAACTCTCTTCCGCGGGACTATTGTTCGCCGTTAACTTCATCGTGACTTTTCTTCGACTCACAAACGATACCGTCCACATCCACCACCGACATATCCCTCGAGCGATGTTCCGTTTCGGGCTAGGAGCTAGCAGCCGTACAATGAGGCGATCCCGATTCTAGAGCGCTCCATCGCTGTAACGGATCTTGTCAGTTTTGCGGCGGGTATGTGCAGCAATTGGAGCGATCCATTTCGTGTTAGGACTGGGGGTCTAGAGATCCAGATTGGCGCCCTCTGGCATGCAGATAACACAGGTGAAATTCTCGTAAGATCGTATGTCTTTATGAGCTGCAGGCGTACTGTAGATTTAACAGATAAAGTCGCGCTAAATTGCGCACTGGTACCGAAACACAAACGATGGTTGGTTGGGGAAGATATAGGGAGAGTAAATCCGCCTCTTTTGGGGTTGTGATGGGATTGGCTAGTATGCAACTATAAAAGGTAGATGAGGCTCAGCTGAATTGTTTGAAGGAACAGAGAATTGTGATTGATTCGTGTCTTATGGATCTCTTTGAGTGAAGAAGCAGATCCAGATGTTGACGACGAGAAGAACCAGTGTGGAAAACATCTAGGAAATCTACCAGAATTCAAAGATGGAGGGTAGGAGGAGTGGAATGGATTGGTTTTTGAACTTGTAGACAATATTCCTCACACACACACACACACAACACACACACACACACACACACACACTTCTACTTGTAACAGAGAAGAAGATTAATGTAGTGACGATCCTTGAGCTTCTAATCAAAATTTGTGCTTTGCCATTGTTCTTTGCAAGTTCTACTATTTCTCCGCTCAATGCATAATTTTCAGAAACAACTTGAATTTTGCAGCTATACCTTCTGATTTGGCTGCGTGTATTGTTTGTAGAGCTTCGTAATTCAAGTTCAAGTAGTGAAAGAAAGTTGTAATTTACTAAATTTGGTAAAACTCTTTCAATGAGAATAAACAAATTAAAAAATGTAATTATATTTATGACCCAACCGTTGTTACTTATTTACCTTTTTACCATTAACCTCTAAAATCAGTTCAGTGCGGAAAGAGAAAGATCTGAAAGGAGAAGGAACTTAAGAAAGAGAAATGAAGAGACTAGATCTTCACTGAAACAAAGCTGACGGCACACACTCTCTAATTTTGATTTCTCCGGCCGTTCACTGTCTAAAATCCATAAAGAATGCCGGAAACAAAACCGGTATCTGCCGTGGACCCCGCCGATCATCTCCCTCTCACTTTCCTTGGCTCTGACGTCATCCCTCCCGCCCCGACCCGTTCGTCTACCACCGTCGACTGGTTGCCAGACTTTAGAAGTTACTCATGGGTTGCTTATGGTGCCTCCTCTGTCTTGGTGATCTCTCAACTCCCCTCTCCTCTCTCATCTGGCGAAAGCCTAATCGGTCCAATCCTCCGTCAAGTCTTTCAGCTCTCCGCCAATCCTTCCTCGCCTGTTTCCGCTGTGTCTTGGTCTCCGGTGACGCCGTCCGAAGGAGAACTTGCGGCGGCGGTCGACAACCGTATCTTCTTGTTATGTTATAGTGACGTGGAAGGTAATCTGGGACGTTGGAAGCTTGGCTGTGTTTCAAATGTTGAATGTTATTTAAATATCTTAAAGTTGGATTTTGTTTTACTCATATGTATTCAGGTTCTTTTTCTTGGAGCCAGAATGCATTGCTTGTTCAATCCACGAAGGTGGAAGCAATCAAATGGTCAGGCTCTGGTGATGGGATTGTTGCTGGTGGAATCGATGTCGTTTTGTGGAGGAAGAAGAACAGGTCGTGGGAAATAGCTTGGAAGTTTACAAGAGATGAACCTCAAAATTTAGTTTCTGCCACTTTGTCAATTGCAGGGCTTTCGGCTACTGCAGCGTGTAGTAATGAATTGCATTGTATAGGATCTAGTAATGCAAGTAAATCTGTGTTAGTGTGTTATAGTGATGAAATATCAGAATTTGTGAAAACTGAGCTGGTTCATCCTATGCCTGTGTCAATGATCCAGTGGAGGCCTTCAACAGAGAGGAAATCGCAACAAGATGTGAACTTTTTGACTAGGCATGTTTTGTTAACTTGTTGTTTAGATGGAAGTGTTAGGTTATGGACTGAGGTAGATAACGGGAAGGTTAGAAAGTTGGGTAGGGAAAATAGTGGTTTCAAGGCCATGAGCCGGTCATTTTGTGTTGCTGCTGTTGTTGAGATAAATCAAACCCTGAATGGAACCCTTGGCAAGGATGTATTTTTGAATTGGGCAACAGAAATCGGAGGCATAGGTAGTACTGGAGAAGACAGCTATGACTTCTTGAGGGAAGAAAATGAGCTTGATAAGGTTGGGAGGTGTGAGTGGTTGATTGGGTTTGGTCCTGGAACTTTGATTAGTTTTTGGGTCGTTCACTGTCTTGATGATATCTCTCCTATGAGATTCCCCCGTGTAAGTCTATGGAGGAGACAAGAATTGCAAGGCCTTGAAGCTGGCAACTTTAAGAAAGCTAACTTGTCTAATTGTAAGGACTGGCTACTTCTCAATAAGGCTACTATATTAAGGAATCACTTGTCTGGCCCACCAAGTATATGCTCTTTGATACATCTATTGCCTTGTAATTCCTTCTTCTGGTCTATGTTCCATATAAAGACACATAGAAATGCAGCGGTCTCCAACTTAGAGCATTACTTTTCATGTTCAATTAGTGATGTTTCAAGCATAGGTCATACTGGAAAAATTCTACAAATTGTAATGCATCCTCAAATTAATGAAACTGGATTTGCTGCTTCTTTAGATTCTAATGGTTTGCTTCTATTTTGGTTGTTCTCCCCCATTTCAAGCTGCAATCTTCACCTCCCAACCATGGCTCCTTCGTGGCAAATTTGTGGAAAACTAGTAACTCACAATTTCTGCTCCCTATATACTAGTTTGGAATGGGCACCGTCTACACTTGGTGAAGAGCACATACTTCTTCTGGGACATCAAGGAGGAATCGATTGCTTTATAGTTGATGTTTCTCAAATTCAGGAAAAGGATGTAATATGTGAGTTCTTGTGCACGATACCTGTAACAGGTCATGGCCCTTATGAAGGTGGTCCTACTAATATATTCGCAATTCCTCTGCCTTCTACTTGTAAAAAGACCTTTAAGTTTAATAAGTTTTTGCTTTTAGGGGTATGGATCAAGGGATTTCGGGCTCTTTCATGGGAAGTCACTGTACATTCTTTTGACTTGTCAGAAAGATGCTGCATATGTAATTTTGATGATACAAGTCAGTCAACTTCATTTCTGTGGAGATTTGAAAAAAGTTTTTCCTATAGGATATACTGTATTGGTGTTAATCCTTCCTCATCGCAATTACCTGAACCTCACTCTCATGATCAGATTACAAGTTTTTCTGTGGTACGTCCTCTTAATTTGATTCCTAAAGAAGAAAGCTTAGGCTTTCATAAAGATACATGTTCCTGTGTTCCTGCATATATCATGGCCACGGGCAGCTGTGATGGTAGTCTGAAATTGTGGAAAAGTAACTCTTCAAATCATAGAACTCCTAACATTCCATGGGAGCTGGTGGGCGAGTTTGTTGCACATCATGGCCCTATTTCTGCTATATGCTTGACTGATCGTGGCCACAGGATAGCAACTATCTGCAAAGAAAGTCATGTAGAAGAGACTAGCATCATGCACATATATGACTTGGTAAACATTATGGGAGCTGGAAGCTTTGTCTTAGAAGATAGTTTGCCCATTAATGGTGATGTCCTCAGTTTAAGATGGCTAGCCTTAGGTAACGGTCAGCTAGTTCTTGGAGTTTGCTTGCAAAATGAGTTGCTGATCTATGCCCAGAAATGTTCTAATGCTCAGATTTTCTTGAACCACAGAAAAGCACTGAATTTGCACTTTTGGTCTTGTATTGCAATCAAGCGAACTGTTCCTGCTTTTTGTGACTTCGTTTGGGGGCCACAGGTTACAGCTGTTGTTGTTCATGACAGATACTTCAGCCTACTTGGTCAGTGGTTGTCTCTTGGTGATGATAAACGGCAGGCCAAAATCCATAATAAGCTTGTGATGGCAGTTTCTGAAGTTGCAGAAGACAAGGACATGCCTTCCACCATACTTACAGACCATGGTATTGTTGTTGGTGGTTCGAAAGAATCATTAATTGATAAGTTTCCTGCAGGAAGCAGCTCTGCTTCTCCTTTAGAGAGTAAAGTTGTGAAAATTTGGCCCACAAACAGCTTACATATCTCTATGCCACAACAAAACCATTGCTCAAGTGCCAGGTATCGATGTTGGAGCATCTTAGAAATAGCGAACAAGCTCAAGGAAACATTACCTGTCTATCACCCCAAGGCACTCCTTGTCAATATATATTCAGGTGCTTAATTTATGATGATTATAGGATTTTATAAAGTGGATTCAGTCAAATAAGTTTTGCTGATCTTCTCCATTGGTAACTTAAGATTGGTATCTTGATTGATCTTTTTAGAATTATAACGTTTCTTGGGCTTTACTACTTTCTTTGCTTTTCATTTTTAGTCCAAAATTATCATATTTTGATCACTGCATTAACTTCAATATGTTTAGGCAACTGGAAACGTGCATATATGTCGATCAGGCACCTTGTTGATTGTCTTAGTGATACTAACATTTCTGAGAGAAGATGTGGCTCTGGGAAGCACAGTCAGATTATCCCATCGATTCTTTTGTCAAATTACTTTGAAGGACTTCTTGTGAAAGATTCAACTAATAAAGAATTTAAATGGAATGCTGATGAAAGATCACCTGCTTTATTCTCGCAATTTTACAGTTCAACTTCCAATTCTTCAAGTAGTATGTCCAGTTACTCTTCAATAACGTCAGAGCTTGTTGGCTTTGTTGAGCCTGTTGAGAAGTTCTATAATTTGGCAGCTTTGACCAATTTAGACAAGTTGCAACTTCTTGCAATTATAGATCTGCTTGGTGAAGTTCAGCACTCTGCATCAGCCTATGAAAATCTTGACGAATGTGGGCGAAGGTACTTCTGAGTCTGACTGATTGATTAGTTGTGTACAGTGCCTTCTTTGGTGGTAAATGTCTGTTTATTTCTTGGGTTTAAATTTCCTTTTGTAAAATTAAGAATTGGCACTTACTGAAGTTTTGTTATGCATAACATTCAATTTTTAAATGCTGATAAAAGACATGAACGCTGTACAATTGAGACTTATCATGGACATGTGCATATGGGATTAATTTGTGGCTTTAAAATGTTGTATTTGTCACGGAATTTCTAGCCTGAACCTACTGACTGATTTCTTACAATTCACTTCATCAATGTGATTCCTAATGCAGTTTTTCCTTTGTTTATGTAAAGGTTTTGGGTTCTATTAAGGTTTGAGCAGTTATGTTTTTCCCGAAGCTTTGGTAAATCGGCATCCATAGAAGAGCTGAATGTTGACAGTATGCCCATGAGCTTGGCTTTCCATTCTGATTGTCAGGAAACTTTGTTGAACTCTTTTCTTCCTACTGATCCATCATGGAATGATATGCGTGCTCTTGGTGTTGGATTCTGGTTTACCAATGTTTCACAGCTGCGTACAAGGGTAAATTCTTGAGAAGATATTTTTTTAGTGAACAAAAATGGCAATCGGCCACATTGATTTGGGCACATGATACACTGCTTTCTGATTTAGAAGGGAATCTTTTCTATTTTCAGATTTCCAACTATCTTGTTTGAAAGGTCTAATACTAGAACATGTAGCCATATTACCTATCTTCTTAGCAGTGGCTAGGTTCATTATGAAATATCTACTTTTTTTTGGGTTTGGTTTTGATGCTGATGCTTATTGTTTTAAATGCAGATGGAGAAATTAGCAAGGACCCAATATCTTCGGAAAAAAGATCCTAAAGATTGTGCCCTTTTGTACATTGCACTGAATAGACTTCAAGTATTGGCTGGTCTTTTCAAAATTAGCAAAGATGAAAAAGATAAACCATTGGTTCCATTTCTTGTGCGCAACTTTCAGGTATGTATTGATGCTGAGATTAGATTAAGTTTTGTTGAGACCCGCTATAATCAACAGTATAGTAGGAAGAGAAGGGGTGGGCAGATCAGTAATTTGGAGAGTGTGTAGGGGTTGTGAGGAGAAATATGATGCTGAGCTGGAGAGTTAGTTAGGGGGAGGGGAATAAAAGGTATAGTGTGGGAACGGGTGCATATCACATGAATTGGTTATGATTTCTTTGTATTGAGGAGGTTAGCTAGCCCTCGAAGTCTGGCATATCAATACACTGCATACATTGATATTCTCTTCATCCTTCCTTGTCCTATTTTCCTTATTGTCACTTTGCTATCATTCTTGTGTTATTGTTGATTGCTGAGATTGGAACCTGTTA
>JANZLX010000009.1:22193010-22217916 GCA_025531955.1 Erythroxylum orinocense
AATTTCAGAACACATACAAATCTACTCAACTCTCAAAGTCATCAAAGCCTATCAATTCTTTTTCTCATAAATTTTCTTAAAGCACATATCATATCCAAAACACTCATTCCATACATTAACCTCAAATATTATTGAAAATTTTCCAATTCACCTTACCTAAATAAAACATTTAACACCACTAAATTTTCATTTAATTTCATTTAATAAATAAACTCTCCAATAAAAGTTCGGGGTCCAACAATAGGTGTATAAAATGGCTCACAGATTCAAGAAAAAAAGGATATAAGGAATTTTCAGACTTGTGTCATATTTTTAAATATACTACTGCAACTGGTGTGCATGCACTTCCATTAACTAAATCTCCATCTAATAGTACAAAAGAGAAACATGAAAATGATGTGTTGAAGATTACTCGTATGATGAAAAAAAAAGATCAAGATATAAGTTCTATATCTAAGAGAAAGAAATCTCCTATGAATAAGAAGGCAAAGAAGACATATTCTAAGATTGTAGAAGAGGTCTTGGCTATACTTGGTGAACAATCAAAAAAGAACAATGTTTTACTTGTGAAAAAATTGAGTAAAACATCATCCATCATAGAGAGTAGATCTCAAGAGTGTAACATAATGATGAAATGTATGAATTCATTAAATGAATTAGGTACTGGCGATGTGCAATATGGAAAAGCTATAAAGGCTTTACATGATTCTTCACTTTATCGGGATATTTTTATGAAGATGACAAATATAAGGAAGCTGCATTGGATTATGTTGTTTTAGTTATATTTTCATGTTATTGGATATCGAATTCTTATTAAATTAACACTTTTATTTTAAACATTATTCTATAGTTTAAACATTTTTAAGTTTGTGATTTGTATGAATATTTGACTTAATGTATGAAAATTTTGTCTACATTCGGTTAAACTTTTTGATTAAATGTTTTATTAATTATTTAATGGTGTCATTGTAGATACATGGATTTCTTATCAGATTTCGAATCGAATTTTGATGATGAACGTAAGAAAGTAATCATTATTTCTCTAGTTAGGGAGAGAACAAATATTTTCATTTACAAAAGCAACCATGTAGAATTTCTGCTCTACCAAGTCATGATTGGATAACAAAACTTTTAAATGGGAATCCTACAAGGATCTATGAAAACTTAATAATGAGAAAGATAATCTTCTTGAACTTATGTGATGAGTTGAAGAGTTTAGGGAACTTAAAGGCAACAAGTCATTTGAATGTGGAGGAACAAGTAGCAATTTTCATGATGACTATAGGGCATAGTGAGACAACTAGAGTCAATGCAGAACGCTTTCAACATTCGACTTGGACAATTTCGAAGTACATTCGTAAAGTCTTATATGCAGTCATGCAAAAAAATTCTTTACTCCACCATCTTTTACTAATACACCTCTTGAGATTCAACAATTCAAAATTCTTTCCATATTTTTAGGTTCATTCATATATTTAATTACTATTGTAATTATGTTCTTATGATTAGTAATTATTTTAATATTTTTTTTAATTTTTAGGATCGTGTAGGAGCAATAAATGGTACACATATTGGTGCACATGTTCCAACCAATGAACAAATATCATACAAGGATAAAAGAATTAATCCAACCCAAAATATTATGTGTTGTTGCTCATTTGACATGCATTTTACATATGTAATGGCTGGATGAGAAGGTGCTGCAAATGACTATCGAATTCTTTTAAAATCAGTAACAAATCCAATAAATCAATTTCTTATGCCTCTACAAGGTAGTATATTATTTTAAATAAACATAGTAATTATGATTCATTTTTAATATTTTTATAATAGTAAATGATAGTACTATTATATTTTCAAGAATTATAAGATGATGGACATATTTTATTGAACAAAATAATTTATAATTTATGTAATTTTATTATATGAAATTAATGTGTAATATTTTGATAATATTTGATTTATATATTTTTAATTTTAGCTATAATGATAATTAATTAATTTAAAAATATAATATGTTATATTATAATTATTACAAATAAGAGTAACAGGATGATAAAACTAAACATATATTTGTTTTTAGTTTTTTATTACAAATTTTAACAAAACAAATTTTTATTTTTAATTTTTATATTACAAATCTTAACTAAATAATTTTAAAAAAAATCAAAAACTGAAAAAAAAAACAGAAATAAAAATCAACGAAAGAAAAACATAAGTGGAATCAAATGTCCAAAGAGTTTTGAATTGAAAGAGAGAGAGTGGACCCAAAAATCCGTCGCGGCCATTGCACTCCACGTGCACGTCTGTGGAAGACCATGTGTTGGTCCGATCCTGCTATCTACACGCGTACTTCCTGCATGAGTTCCAAGTGTTTCACGAACTGACCACCTAAACCCAATATGTTAATGACAATTGTACATTGGTACTACATGCAAACAAAAGAGAAAACTACTGTATGTACTATGTACTGCTGACGTTTAAAAGTCACACCAACAAATTGGGTAGCCTGTGGTATTACGACTCAACCTTACCATATATCTTAAATGCTTTTCATGTTGCAATCGATAAGAAAACGGTGGAAAGTGTGAAGAGCAATCAATCACATAGCCCATTGTTTAGTGGGAATTCAATAGACAAACTTCTATACCATCAATTTCAAACACCAACTTAAGACTCATACCGTCACACGCCCTCTATTTTTAAACCTGGACCGGATCGATAGATCTGATCAGACCGACCAGTGATCGATCAGTAGTCTGATCCGATTTATCCTTCAAAATCAGCTATAAATTGACTCAGTCTGAACCGGTCAATTGACCGGTAAGGTATTTTTTTTTTATATTTTTAAATTTTTTAATATTATATATAATTAAATATAATTATTGCATAATTATTACGTCACACCGATTCGATCAGTGGTTAAACCGATCGAATCAATCAAACCGGTGATCAATAAAACTACCGATTTAATGATCGGTCCGAATTTCAGAACTCAAACAAACACCAACTTAAGACTCATACGCCTGTCATTGCCCACAGATCATAAGCTATCTTTCATACCTTACCACCACCACCAGTGTTATCTTTGCTTTCAGGATCACTAAAATCAAATTTAATTAACTTAAAATTTGTAAATATTAAGTTAATTAATTTATTGAAAGCATATAATTTATACATTGTTATGTTTTTATCATATAGTTCATAAAAATATCTAATAAATTTTTGAAAATTTTATTTTAAGAATAAGTCATGTTTTATTTTACCTTTTAAAACCCATTATTAGTTTTTGAATTGTGAGGTAGATGAAATCTTATATATAATTTTTATGAATAATAATTATAAAATTCTATCTTCTATTGAAGATCGCGAGTTCAAATTTTTTACATACTGATTTTTAAAAATTCTTTAAAAGTTCATCCGTAATTAATACAAAATACCAATATTTTTAAAAATGTTAAATTAAATTGATAAAACAAGAAGTTTAAGGTTTAAAAGGTTATTAAATCAATTAAAGAATTTAAAATATAATTAAAACATTATTTATAAAAAATTTTAATTTTAATTAAAAATATGTTTAAATAAAAATTTATTTATTTATTTTAATTTATAATAGTTTATTAATTTAAAAATAAACTGATCGGTTTTTAATAAAAAGAAGAGTTATTAAAATATATCGAACTTAAAAATTAAAAATTAAAAAAATTAAAACATTCAAATTTTTTATAATTAAATCAATATATATTTTCTACTAAAGTTTATTAAAAATCAATTAGATCAAATTACGATATATTATATTATTTTTATAATTTTATTGAAGAGGATTTTAAGTGATTACGTTCTAAAGCGTAAAATTATAAGCTTTGTCTTAAAAAAACATTTCTCAATTCTCATGGGACGAACGAGAAATAAGGTTGTTGGATTGGGACTTGTTGTCCTACGTGGCCCTATCGCTCTTTCTCCCTCGCTCTCAAAGGATAGCCGGTCTTATGAACTTATCCTTTACGTGAAGATGGGCCCCACTCGCTGTTTCGCCTTCTCTCAAGGTCTCCACGTGTAATCATACACCGCAAATCCTTTTATTTTTTAATTAATTATGATTAAGGAAAAACATATCGGTCTCAAAGCTAAATACTCTCTAGCGAAAGTAACCGGTCACGTTGAGCGGTGGTTATTAACGGCGTCGTGCTGCGCACGTTTTCCTCGTTTCTTCTGATATTTCTCTAAAAGCGACACCGGAGAATTGTAACTGAAGAACAAAGCCTGACAACTGGCAAAGTCTCACTGATTCATTTCCTTTTCGTCACAAATTCAAAGGAGATTTACTCTTTTATTCTCTTCCCATCTCTTCTTTCTTGTCCTTTCCTTTTCTGTTTTGGGTTTTGGCCGGTTAATCCAGTTCAATCCACACCCTCTTCAGTTTTGGTCTGTTCTTTCTCTTTTGTTATCTGTTTTTCCCTCGTCAGTTCTAATCCAAACCGTGTAATCTTTGGTTTGTGCTCATCTTTATCTGTACGATGCAACTTTCTGGGTGGTTGGTTAAGTTGGCAATAGAGAATTTTTATTTTGTTGCCGTGATTGTTTCTATACCTTTGTCTTATGATTTGAGTTATGGATGTGAGGTCAACTTTGCTAAGAATGTTTTAGCTTCAAGTTCTGTTTTCGCTCTTTTATTCGTACTGGAATTCTAGAGATCGTACTGGGTTCTGAGAATGATAGCTTATCTTGGTCTTCTGTTCAACGGTTAACTCAAGTGAAGTCCTGATTCAAAGCTAAAGATCACTTTTTTATAAATACCATTATGCCTAGAATAAAATTTTCTGGATTCTATGCCCTTTGGGATTAGGATTTACTAAAGTGATGGATATTTTGTTGCATTTGAAGCTATAGGAAGCTCTTTATTTTGTCCAAATCGTATGTAAGTTAAATATGTTCACTCCTTTGAGGAGGAAGAGGAGGACGAACAAGCTTTGGTTCTTTTGTCTGGTATTGTTCCTCTGTGAGTGGTAGTAACTGCTTTTTGTGTGGTGCAGATGAATGGAATAAAGAAAGGCTATGGCGGCAGCAGAAGCAAGGGCAGTTTGGCAGAGGACAGCTAATCGGTGTTTTGTCCAAGAGGATGCTAAACGAGCTCCTAAATTAGCTTGCTGCCAATCATCGTCTTCATCATCTGACCTGGTTGAAGGAGTGCCCACTGGTGTTGGTGACGTGCTCGATAACCCTTCTTCGGGCTTCATGCCTCTTAACAGGAATCCCTCATATTCTAATCTGTCTCCTGACACAAGATGGTGGCTTCAGTTGCAACCTTGTTATGGGTTCCGGAAAGGATTGACTTATGAACAGCTAAATTCCCTAGAGGCCGAGATGGAGAACTTGAGAGCTGGGATTGTAAAATCGCCCTCGAGGGTTAGTGAGGTTTGCTCACAAGATACTGGAGACAACAAATGCAGTGATTGCCCCAAGTATAGTGAGCCTACTCACTGTAAGATCTATGCTGATTATACGGGGAAGGATCTTGAAGTTAAGCAGCAAGCAGAAGAAGCTTCATATGATCAGGATGCACAACATGTTGTTGACCTAAAAGACACCAGGAAGAACTCCAAAGTGATTGAGATGGATAATGAATGTCCCAAATCTCAAAAGAGTGATGACTACTGCTTGGATCCAGAATCTCCTTGGATTGCTGGTGAAAAGAATGTTCCGTGGTGGCGAGCAACAGACAAAGATGACTTGTCCACATTGGTTGCACAAAAATCGCTTGATTATGTTGAGAATTGTGATCTCCCTCCTCCTCAAAAGATGAACATCAAGAGATATCGATGTGCTTGTCCTGGATCTTCTGATCGTCATAAGCTGTTGACGCCGTCTTTGGATTGGAAGGCTCATGGTCGTTGTACTCCCAGTTCTGTTATCCATGTAAAGGGCTGTCCTAATTCTGAAGGCATTTCTGGAAGACATAGGACCTCGGCAGAAAACTCACTGAGTGGTTCGGACAGATCATTAAGGTATATGCTAGATTATAACTTCTGTTGGATTCTTATTCTCAAATGATGTAGATCAGTTTTCTACAGCCATGAGCATTTTGAACTAATACACTTAAGATTTAATGCTTTACATTAGAAGGTTTCCTGGTTGGTTGCCAATGCTGCAGATTAGTTTACTGCTAAGCTAATAGAATTTATTATAACCCGATCTGCTAACCTTGGTGACAACCCAGTGGAGGGAACTTTCATGAGAAATCAAACTAGAAATGGATATGGATTTCCCATTCCTAAGAATCTAATAAGGTTTACCTTCAAACTTCCCAAGGGGAGTTTGATCTTCCTTTCCTGAAAGAGTCGGTGGCCGGCATACTCAAAATGCACTCTCACTGCCGGAAGATTGGAATAAACAATTTGCCTACTTCTAATAAATCCGTGTCTGTATATTGTTTTATATATGCACATCTGTTTTGCTTCCTGTTTGGCTGTTGATGTTGCAGAACTTAGATTAGTTTTCATTAGACTTGTATACAGGATACATCTGCCTGTGCTTCTATTATTATTTGCACATCTACTTCGTTAAAAGTTCCTAATTTGTGGGAACCTGCAATCTTTAAGTACAGTTATTCTGCAACACAAAAGGATACTACAGGAACTGGGCAAGCTTCTGAAAGTGATTCCTGCAAGGCTCAGCTGCTGGAAGCACTTCGTCATTCTCAAACTCGTGCAAGGGAAGCCGAGAAGGCCGCAAAGCAAGTCTGTGCTGAGAAGGAACATCTCATTAACCTCTTCTTCAAACAAGCCTCACAACTATTTGCCTATAAGCAGTGGTTCCAACTGCTGCAGCTTGAAAGGCTTTACCATTCAAGCAAGGATAATACTGATCGGCCGATGTCAACTCTCTTCCCTTTAGCTCTCCCTTGGATACCTCCGAAGGGCAGGAAACCTCAGAAGAACTGGCAGAAGTCTGCACGAGGTAAAAGAAACAAGCGAAAGCGAGGAAAACATGTCAGCACGTATATTGTTGCATTTGCATTAGGTTTGGGTCTTGTTGGTGCTGGATTGCTATTGGGATGGACGGTAGGATGGATGTTGCCCTTTTAAAGTCTTGATAAATTCCTGCTGCTTGTCAGGAATCCATTTGTCTGGGTATGAATGAATATCTCCATGTGTAGGTTTTTTGTTATTGGTTTCTATAACTAAATATGTTCTTTAGATTATGTTTTCATATGATCAGTCTTATCTTTGGTTTGTGTACAGATTGGTGGGATGAGGGGCCGTCACTCTACTCTTTCTTTGATCTCTTGTATATGATTAAAGCATTTATGCCACTCTTCTTAACATTACACCGTTCATTCATTTTGTCTAAATACATATGGTATTGAAAATGGACAATTTGCAAGTTATGAATATATATGGAAATGGACAATTTGCAAGTTATGCTTCTCATTTGGGTTCTATGTCTTTTTATCTTTGAAATTATTGTTTTAACTTAGTTGTATAATGGTTCAATCATGTTTCATGCTTTAACCATGTTTCATGCTTTTCATAGTTATGTTTAAGCATGTTGGATTGGACAAGACAAGAAGGGTACTCTTTTGTTATTTCCATTTTTCATTTTGTCTTAAATTCCACAAATTTTCAATTATTTAAAATGATAAAAGAAATTTAACTAATTTGGTCGGTCTAATTATAAAAATTTTAAATCGTTCAATTTTTAATTTTTTGGTTCGATTTATTTTTATAATTCTTGTTAAAATCAAATTAATTTTTTAATTAAATGGTTAATTTGTATTAATTAATAAATTTTTATAATTCAAAATAAATCAAATAATGTTCATTTAAGATTTTCAATTATAATTTAAATTTTGTAATAGATAAAATTATTTATTTAATTTTATTTAGACTCGTTATATATTTATTTTTAATGAAATTTTAGTATTTAGACAGAGATAAAATCAAATAAGCTTTAAATAATAATCTACTAAAAAAATTAATTTATTCAATTAGAATACTATTAAGAAATTATTTTGACCTTTTCAACTTAAAAATTAAATAACAATTCTTACTAAATAATATGGATTTGTTACACACTTTTAATCCGTTTCACCTATCGAAGTGTCATATTTGTTTTGTAAGCGAAATTCTTAATTCAAATTGAAATGTATAATGATTTGATATATAAGTCATGAAAAATAAATTTGAATTTTAACTTAAAAATAAAAAATGTTTTAGTTTAACATATTTTAAAATTGAATTAAAAAGTGAACCCAAAAATAAACCGATAAGAAAAAAGATTTAAAGTTTAAAAAATTTAATCGATATTAGACTGTTATAAAACGATTGAAAAAATAATTTGTTGTTTGATTAAAAAATATATTGTTAAATAAAATCTTTTTGATTTATTTTAATTTATACAAACTAATTAATTTATAAAAATTGATCAATTAATCAATCAACTGATCAGCTTTTTACAACAAGTGTTATTAAAATAAATTAAACTGAAATTTTAAAAACTGAACAAAATAAATTAGACAACTCAAAATTTTTACGATTGAACAAATAGAAGCTATTAGAATTTTAGCCATTGTTTTTTCTTTTCTATTATTATCTTAAGGAATCTTTAAGGATTCATTTTATATTTCAAAATGAACATTACATATATGTAAAACCCACAAGTTGTAACCCGACCCGTTAGATCTTGGGTCGAGAAAGCTCGAGCTTCTTTAGGCAAAGTCCAAGAAGGCGTTGTGTTGATCTCGGCATTGGTCATCATCAATCAACTCGGGTGTTTCGGAGACGAAACAAGAAAAATGGCGGTGATGGAGAAGCTCAAGATGTTTATAGTCCAAGAGCCTGTCG
Organism: Erythroxylum orinocense; assembly: GCA_025531955.1. Classification (NCBI taxonomy): domain Eukaryota; kingdom Viridiplantae; phylum Streptophyta; class Magnoliopsida; order Malpighiales; family Erythroxylaceae; genus Erythroxylum; species Erythroxylum orinocense. Next base: position 22,201,854 of record JANZLX010000009.1, read on the forward strand.
TTGCAGCTTCTTGTTTCATAGCTGGCTTTGGTACGCTTTCTCTTTTTCCTCTTAAATACTGTTGATTTGTTGGGTGTCGTGTTTTTATGAGAATCAAAATTGGTGCATTTTATTGTTTGGCTTGAAACTTTAGATGGAAGCTATTCTGTTTTAGGTTTCTGTCATGGAGTGATCTAATTGTTGAATTTAGACAAGTTCACTTGTGAATAGGTTAGGAGAAGACTTGAAATTAGGGTTTTCTTTTAGTTCCTGCAACTATGATGAGTGTTTTATTACTTGTTGAAGCATTTTTGGCTGAGATGCCAAAATTTGTTTACCGAAAGAACATAATGATTCCCGTCATATTACCTGAGATCTTGAGGTCTGGTGATGTAGATGTATCTGGTTGTACTTGTCCTTAACGAGATGAACTTCACTGTGGAGCTATTAAACTTAACTTAGGAGCTAGTTTTAATGGAGTTATAACTATAAGCTGTAGATTGATGCGTAATGGGCTTTTGGGAGCATGAGATGTTTGCCCTTGTGCTATTTTTTGTGTGGTTTCACAGGGAGCAAATGGTTATGGATCAGATGGACATTGAACCTTAAGTTATTACTAGTTATTTTCTGCATCACATGGATACGAAGTTATAAGTCTCTTACTAGTTATTAATATAGCATTCTTGTGAAATTTCAGGTCTTTTCCTTCCTGCTGTTGTAAGGCCAATATTGGACTCTCTTGAATCAGGCAAGCAAGTCCCGCAGCCTGTACTGAGTGATGTGAGTACTTCCTCCTGGCGTATCAAGTGACTGGAGTTATGCATCATGTTTTATACATGCTTTATGACTTCTGTTATCTCGGAACTGAATGTTGATTGTCATCACACTCAAATATATTTTCATCACCCATGGATTATGATAATAGCTACCCTCTAGAAAATGGATGATTATGCTTGTGTTAAGAGTCTTAGTTTTCTAGAGCACCTTTGGGGGGTTGATGCGATATTTGTGCTACACATTTGTACAATTGCTCCACTTGCTTTTTTGGCCTAGTATTCCTTTTTGTTTCTTATCTGGCCTTGGAACTCTGAGTTTAATTCCTAAATAATGGCGGCATCACTTCTCAAATAGGTTTTGTAAACTAGTTTGCCTGTAGTGTTTAGCTTTGTACTAGTTTGCGGTTAGGTATTTGACGACTTTATGTAGATGGAACATAAATACTTCTGATGACTTCCATACTTGAAACATGAAAGAAATTTGACGACTTTATGTAGATGGAACATAAACACTTCTGATGACTTCCATACTTGAAACATGAAAGAAGGGGGTAAAATCTGGTTTGTGTATGACCTTATGATGTGCACATTCATGTGCTGTGTCTGAGAATATAGTGGCGCTGCCTAATCCGTTCTAGCCATTTTGCAGGTGGTTGCAGGAGTGAGGGGTAAAAAGCAGTGATGAATTGGTTTGATCAATTGGCAAGAAAAAGTTCAAACATCTCCCACCTTTGTTTACTAATCATATTTCCCCAGTTCAGATGAGCAGCATGAAATAATCTTTTATCTTTATCAGTTGTTTGAATGCACAGATTTTTAATGCAGAGACTGAAATTTCTTGGTGTAACTTTCTGAACAGAAGTGCTAAATGATTTCAAAGAGATATACTCTGATGAAAGAAAACTGCTTTCATCCATTTATCACATGAACTCCGCATATTAATGGTTAGTGTTCTATTTTTGGTTGCTCTAACGTTGGAAGTCCCGTTATTTGTCTACTTTGTACCTGAACATCCGGTACTGATTTGAACCGAGGCTTATAGCTCGTAGAAGTGGAAGTAGTGTGTTAATCTAACAGGTTTTGTATGGAAGTTGGCAAAAAGAACAATTTAGCCCCTTTATAGTAAAATTTGAGTTGTCCTCTCAACGTTTTAGTTTGAACTCTTAACATTAGGAAAACGTTCAAAATAAACCCTAATATTTAGTTGATGTTCAAAACAGCTTCTAAATTCAGTGCATAATTTTGTTTAATTAAGGGTTATTTTGAGCATTTTCTAAATGTTAAGATTTATATTAAGTATTTTATAAATATTAAAGTTTATTTTAAACGCTTTAAAATGTTAAGGTTTAATCTATATTTCAGTCTAAATGATAAGATCTAAATTACTCTTTTTGGCCATGAAAGTTTGCAGGAACCGATGTAACACTAAAAACGCTTGCTGCTAGCAGAACGTCTTTGTAAGTTTAATAAAAGCTCAATATATCGGGCCCGAAGTGTTCTGTTTCTTACCATACTATTAAACATATACATTTATGATACTTCTACATGTAATGAAGCAGGGCTGAGTACATAAACTGATGGTAAATCAGTCTTGATAAAGACACGTAAACATGCAATGATCTAGGAGAAACAAGATCCAGTCATTCTTGGCATAAAGCTGAACGTGGTAGGAAAAAGCTTGCATCAAGCAGTCATCATGGAAACAGTGCCCGATTAGGATTAGGCAGGAGACCAAAGCTGGCAATGATGTGATATGCCACGATTACATGTCATTTTCTGAAATAGCATATTCATTATCGAACAAGTAAGTAAACGGACCATATGGTGCTGTACTGCTGTACCTCTCTTGCAAAGAAAAGTCACATTACGAAAGCATCCTTCTTTCCTTTCCTACCCTTCTTCCATGGCACCACCTGTTTCAACCCCTCATAAATAGTAGCCTGCAGAAGTGTAACACAATTGAGCAACTTTTGTTTAATATTGACGAGAAACAGTGTCAGGGTACGGAAATTTTGGCCTTAGTTTGTTCCTGCTCTGGAGCTACGGTGTTGTACTGTATCTACTTGTACATTTATCTTCGTAGGGTTAATTGTTTGAATGATCAAAACTTGAACAAAACCTGTCAAAACCATTTAACAGACAAGTTTTGGTTCTGAGTTTGTACAGTTAAGGACGTCTTTAAGGAGTATCTGATCATAGCCTTTGGTTCTCACACACAAGAACGGAAAAAGAATCTGTAAACAAAAATCTTCTTGGATCTCTTCTAATGAATTAGATTGTTGGATCTTTCCCTATCTGATTAGAATAATACTGTTAGCATTTACTACAGGACATGACTTTGCAAGGTTATCTCCTTCGTCCTAAGAATCACACATTTCATGACGAAGCAATTGAAAACATGAACTATAAAGGAAGAAACGAGTCTCACTTAGAAAAGAATTGAAGACATGAGAACTAACCCAGAAGGGAGGCTTGGCATGAGAAACAGCAGAAAAGCTTCCAGGCCTTTTAGTCTTGGTAAACTTTAACAATTTGCTGCTATTATTATCTTCTTCTTCATTGTCAGCTTCTCTGTCGAACAATGATGGAAAAACGTGGCTACTTCCACCAACAACCTCTCTTTTACCCTTGAAAGCCCTCGTGCCCCAACGCCAAGAACCGAACACACCTTTCTTGTTAAAGACCGTGGCACCAAATTGAGACCTTGGAGGACTACTGCAACTCCTGCGAAACGATCCATGACGTTCCCTTCTGATAATTCTGAAAGAAAATGATTGGAACCTTGATGATCTGCCCATGTAAGGACCCTCGAGCACAGTAATTGGTGAGGGCTGTTTAGCTATATAAGCATCCAACAGAAGTCTCGGAGGTGGCTCAAGGCATTTTGGACTTGAGTCGACGGTGTTTGATGGGGTTGTGCAGTGCCTTGGCTTGCCAGGTTCTTCTTCCCAGCGAAATGGGACAGAGGCTGAGGTGTAGAGTGGTGGGGATAGTGTACCTGACCTCTCTGGTGATTGTACCAGTCCATGAGAGAGTTGACTCGAGAGTAGAGGTAATCTTGGTGTAGACCATGGCTCTGTTTTTGCTTCAGATCCCATATCTTAAGCTCTGTCCCTCAAATGAGCTTTGGATGGGTATGGAGTGTTTCCTGTGGTTAAATACGCAGACTTTGCAGTTGCAGACACTGTGTAACAGAGGAAAAGAGAGGCCTTTCCTGTCATTAGCAGTCTCATACAATGCCAACAACTTTTTTTTTTCTAATCATGTCTAAATTACTATTAATTTAATTAATTTAAAGCATCAATTAATACCCAAATCTTCTTTATTTTAAATATAATTTAATTAAAACAACTCTTCTCCAGAAAGCCAAACATGCTTATTTTAAATTGGAAAGGAAAAGAAAACAAGATGACAAAAGCACCAAAAAGCAGGTGATGTTTCACTTCTTTTTTGGCTGATTGAGAAGACTCTGATTTTGGAACCAGTATACGCTTTGGTAAAAGCATGTGATGCCTTTTTCATCCTGTGGAGGCAAGCATATTCAAACAAATACTTGAATCACCTTCTAACTTCTTAGAATCCAGTGTTTCAGACCTCCCAACCTCATCCAAACTTCAGCTTTTGACTCCGATCAGGAATGGAGTTCCTTGTACTGATCAACACGTTAACCTCCTCAAAATTCAAAAGGCAAAGTCTTCGTCCTCCATAGGAAAAGTAAAATCAGTCCCGAGTCAAGTCTCCAAATTTAACTATTCTCCAAAAGGATGAGCATGTACCAGAACTGTAGAATATGTATTTTATAAGACCATTTTGGCTTACAGTAAAGCATTTTCTTCACCTTCCGTCATAAGATAGAGACAAGCAAACAGAGAAGGTGGCACATCATATTAGTTATGCAACTTTCTTCATTAAAGAAACGTGAAAACAAGTCGTGTTAGGAAAAGGAAAGGTTAGATGTCACTTTTTCCTTGCCACGGCAAATCGTTTAGCAACCAAAATTGTAGATTTATTTAGGAAAATCGTAACAGAGAATTCATGATAATATTTATATAATAACTCCATAATTATATTTTAAATAAATTATTTAATGAAACAATATTTTAAAATTAAAGATAGTAAAAAGTTTAAATTTAAATTCAATTCACTTTATGCAAGGCACAAATAAATTTGAATTTTATAATTTTTTATTATTCAATTATAAGAAACTATATTGAATTGATTTGATACAAACGAGGGCAAAAGTGTATTTGAAATCTCAACATTTACAATAAAATATAACTTGAATTTTAACGATACAAAGAGTTTAAAATAAACTTTAATGTTTTCGAAATATTTAAAATAAATCTTGGATGAATGAAAATTTTAATGAGATTAACTCTTAAATGTTACGTCAATACTGAAATGTCATTATTTATATGATTTTTAAATAAATAATGAACTCCACTGTCACATAATTACTTTTCATATTAACTATAAAATGAGTCACGTTATCACATAATAGTGAAAACCACCGTTATAGAATTTTGACAAGAAACAAAAACTTATCACATAATAGTGAGATTCACTTCTTTATATTTCTGATGATAGATCTCACTTTTCATATGATAATGGGCCCTTTTTGTTAAAAAAAATAAAAAATAATGTCATGTTGTTGGAGAGACCCGGGATCATGCATCACATGTATGACAAGGCAGCGGAAATGTTAAAATCAAAATTCCAACTCACAGGATGTCCCTATAAGGCTATAAACCTAGAATCTATGTACATGTATTAATAGAATGTAAAAACATGAAATTACAACATATGTACCTTGCAAATGCTCCTTATTTCTTGAATCTTTTTCTTGTTTGGGTTGTAGCAAACATCAAACACCTTCAACAACTAGTGAAGAACATGTAGAGATGAAGAAATATAGTGTGTAGGGAAGATTTAAGTACCGAACAAGATGGAAACATAAGTAGGATGCTCAATAGAAAGGATAGAAGAAAATTATATCACATGCAATAAACATCAAACAACCCTTACTTGACGTGCAAAGAAATTCACCCTCTAACTCCCTCTAAATATCCATAACGTTTCTGAACTCCTTAGCTATTGATCTCAATGTTTAAGTGATGAGAAATCACTTATATATGTTGTTGGAAGTAGTGGATTACGATCGTGACTTAGCTGGTCACAATCATGACTCCACCTTAGACATCCATACAACAACTGCCTCGCCCATTCTTTTTCAACATTTCTTACTACGATTATATCGTGATATTATCTCAAAACATTCCTTCAATTTCCTAAGCGTGTGATCCTTTAGATTCTCGATTTTTGTCCACTTGAATTATCTTTTAATCCGATCAATTCATGAATGGTTTTATGACATCAATTTATCGGAAAGTAGGTTGATTACATACGAACTCTTTGATAGTAAATTATCTGACTTATAAACCTTTCCATAGGCAATTATCATGCAATTCATCCTTTCAACATTCTATACCCCACTTGGTTCGGACTATAGGCTACATATCAATTCCTACTAAACTGACAACGTCACATTTAGTCCAAGTGATAATAGTTTTCGTCTTTGGAATCTCATTACTCTTTATGTCATTGAAGACTTTTTTCATAACACATCTATTTTGACCAAAAATTCCTGAGCAATGACTCTGACAAAAGGTCGTTGGTATTATCTCCTTATATCAAGAGTGGTTAATTTTTTATTGGCTACTCAAATACTTTCGAATATTATAATAGATGTATCCAATCACCACCCTATAAGCAACCTCGCTTAAGACAACAAGAAATGATGTCAAAGCACAGGATTAGTATCTAAGATATCTTTAAGTATCTCAAATATAAGGATATTTGCATCATTGCTATAATGAAATTAATCAATAATATTTTATAGATCATCCATATGATAATCTCATAATGAGTCATCCGATGTATTTACTACTCTTAGTAAGCATCCACATATTAACTGCAAACATCTCATGCTTACAATTTATGAGATTCACTGCTTAATCAAATCAAGGAGTATAACTTGTACTAGTCTATCCAAACTAACAATATTATGTCTTATTAATCCTATAATTAGGGATAATTTAGATACCAACATAATTGTACATGATAGAAATCTCATTATCATGAGCTCATCATGATTTCCTTCATGTTATGATTTGTATTATGAATTTCATTAACTCGATTTAAGATTGACAACAATTCATAAATATGAACACTAAATTAATGAAAATTATCTTTCACTTTATTAATCAAAATAAAATTTGTCCAAAAAATACTAAAAGTGATAACTATTATAGCACTACTATATCACACGTCGATGTAATATGTTAAGTAGAAGCAAATTCAACTAACGCAAACCCTAAAGTTTCGACAACTATAGAGGTATCAAAGTCATGCAAAATCTCCGTGTGGATAACATGTCAGAACGCTTTTTTCTCGGTTACGAAGTGCTCTTTCTCTGAGTTTTGAGTGCTTTAGGCCCACAGCTTAAGGCGATCCAATCTAACACGAGATGATGAGCAAGCTTAGCTGATTAGTTCTTGTCAGTGGGAAAGATGTGAATGGAAATTATGATAAACCAGCTGGAAAACTTTCCCCACTAACTTCACTGAAGTCAAAAAGTAGAAACAAAGAAAAAGAAAAGCAAATGGAATCATTTTTCAATGCTTATGAAATGTTCTGTAAGGTCCTTATTGTCTCTTCTTTTTCATTTCTACCAAACATACTATAGGAGTAGGATCTTGCAATTTCCCATTTGTAAACTGAAACGTGTGGGAAAACAATTGCCTACTACTGTTGAACAAATGCCTTGTGGACCAATTCTACAGATGCTAGTCTAGAAGTGCTTTGCAACATTATTAGGTTTTGGTGTGGGCATCCATGCAAATCATGCATTACTCAAAAAGATACACCATAACGTGTCCAAACGAAGTGATATAAATATATATATATACGGAAATGGTGAGTTTGTCTTGTTTATGTTTGATGCACAACACAAGTTTATGTTTTTCTTGGAGTTGTTGGGTTGCAGAATTCATTTAAAACAGAGAGTAAAGCTGAGGTGGGTCTACCGTATATTACTTAGATGCAGATATCATTTGGATTTTGTCCTGTCCAACCCTATCCTGACAAGGTCTTCCCACTTACCAAACCAGAAGACGATGATGAGGTTGCAGAACCAGACAAGAAGGAAAAGGAACAATTAAAGAGCATTGAAAGTAAGTTTCATTATTTGTGGATTCTTTCCGGTTTAACTTTTTTTAAAAAAAAATTATTTAATTCTAAGCTTTGATTGGTTAATTTTATATCAGTAGAGTTTTTTTCAGTATATTTTTTTTAAAAGAACTTTTCTAAAAAACCAGTTGAAAAATAACTTTTTGAAAAAGCTTCATACAATAGACTGTTTGTTAACATAAAAATAAAAATATTTTTAATTTTAACTATATTTTATTTTATAATAAAATTTATTTATCCATATAAATATTATTTAAAGTATATTAAACAATATGCAAAGCAAAATATATTAATTATCATATAATTTTAAACCATATAAAATATAAATGAAAATATATCTAACCAAATGCAACATCTCATCATCGATGGGAAGGGTAAAATAGTAATTTGAGACCAGTTCTACGTGTGTAAACTAATCTCGGCATGATCAGGCATAGTTTGGCCTTTATATCCTTGTGAATGGGAATCACCATCGATGTCGGGTTCGGGTCATGCGAGAGTGGGGTGTTACACCAAATCTTTTATATAGATTATAACATAAGTAAACTAATATCAAAAATAAATATTAAAACATATAAAAAAAGTCAGATAATATTATATAAATTTCAAAATAAATATCCAAGTTGAGTAAATAATTAAATACATAATAAACAGGAAGATGAGTTTGTGAGTATTGTGAAAATTATGTGTAAAATATAAAAGCAAAAGATACTAAAAATAAGCTCATTAATTAATATAAAAAAACACTTTTTTGAGAAGCTTAAAATTTGAATTTTTTAAAAAATTGTATTTTGGTTATCATTAAAAAATTGTTTTTTTATTTTACAGTTAAACACCTTTTTTAATGTTTTTGTGGTGAAAAAAAAGCTTATTAATCTCTCAAAAATTCATCCAAACAGGCACTAAGGTCTTTTCATTTATTTATAATTTTAAAATAGTATTAAATTAAAATTAATAATTGTAAAAAATATTTAAAAAATTAACAGACAAAGTTATGTGATTAGACGACCTACAAGCAACAGAGAAAAACCATTGACCTCTTGTTTGAGGCCCTTGGGCTCAGACCAGTAAGCATTAAGTTCCGACGATGAAGCCTTAGCTCTATGGCATGAAACTCTTAAAGCAGCTTGTAATTTGAAATGATTTGGGCTTTTGTTATACAACTTGTTGACAGCAACCAACCCAAGGGTAGTGTGAATGTAGGAATTTTTGGTCGCGCAACCAATTTTCTCCATCAAAGTCCTGTCTGAGCCACAGAAGAATCTGAAGCCGAAACTGGAAATTTGGTAGAAATGGCTCCCCGGATCTTCCCTTGTCGTTGTCACCAAGATTTTGTTTTTCTTCCACCTTTGCAAAGCTTTTCATTGTCAACATGAAACCATCTCCTACTTTTGGAAGATATAATCTCCGTGAAAGCAACACTTGCCTCTTCAGTTTAGAAAACTTACTTAAAAGCCAAAAGACACAATCAAGAACCAACCTCTCTTTCTTTCTGCCAAGTCAATCTCTAAACCAGCCCCCCCTTTTTTTTTTCCACGCCTGCCCAATGCATATGGGAACTTGCCTCAAAGGAACTTGGACCAAAAGCTCTTAACTTCAATTTTAATGCCAAATATTACAAAATACAAACCGGTAACAGAAAAAATCACCATCCAAAAGGAAAAAGTGGGTCTACCACCTCTCTCTGTAAGCGTCCTTTCAGGCTCTGAATTTGGTCAATTACAACTCTGCAGACTCAACACAGAGCCTGTAACATGTTGTGGGTATGGGACCATGAGCAAAAGCAATTATTATGGTGTGAAAAGTTTATGGACTGCACATTCTGGGGACCCATGAGAGGAGGATCCCAAGCCATTTTAATGGTCCCAAAGATAAAAAAACTTGTTAAAGGAGCTCAAGTTAAGAAAAACCTGATGAAACCATCTTTTGCAGTTGCAGGAGCTCTCAGATGCAGAGGACAGGTATTGATGATGGTGAAAGCTGATGCTCACACCTTCCAAAAAAATAGACTAAATGACACCATGACACAAGCATTATATGTATCTTTTTACATGTTGATTAAATTAAAAGTCCACACCAATCCACAATATACACAAATTCTATTTCTAATCCTAAGTTCCCCCCCTTCTGTCCAATTCTGAAACAAGGTCTGCGCTGCATAAACCTTGCACTACATGCCAATATGCTCTCCTTCAGAATTCTAGTTCCCATTACACCATCTTATAGTCCAAGCTCCCAAAAAACCCGAGCAAACTGAACTACCAAAAAGACCACTCCTCTCACCGCCCCACTAAGGAAAAGAAAATTAGAACATATAAAACAGGACTACAAGATCGTTTAGTCGTCAGAGTTATGCTAGGAGTCTGAGCTTAATACAGTCCCTTCACCCTGTAAGGATGATCTAGGAAGCTTGTTCTTTGTCCTCAGCTTCTTGACTTCCTCACTAGAACAAATGAGGATCTTCTTGGCCATCTTACAGAATTCCCTGCAAGTGAAAACATAAAAACATTTCGTGAACTAATACATGGAACCAAAGTGATTAATAATGTTAGAATACTGTCTGAGACTGAATTACTTACGACCATGGATCATCTCCCACTAACATCTGATCACCCTCGTCATCAGTAAAAACAACGGCCCAATTGTCACGAGTAGACAGCTCTCCCTTGATTTCGAACATTTTCTCCAACTCATTTCTAAGATCCCCATACCCCTTCAAGACAGTTAAATCAACAGCACGACCAACAGCTACACCTTGCATTTGCACCTGCATAAGATAATATGTTCCTGCCTTATCAGAAACTGATAAGAAACCAACTAACTATCAGGATACCAGGTAGTTGAACCGAATTCTTTTTTACCTTGGTACGAGTTCTTGTGGAACTGGTAGATTCCTGTTTTATGTGCATCTCCTTTGTTAATGTATCCAATATAGCTTGCTTATGCTCTTTTGAACACTTCAAAGCCTCTAAAGTTTGAGGTCGGTCAGTATCAACTCCAGATGAAACAGATCCTTTAGTGCCCGTCAAATCAGTAATTAGACATACAGGTTCCTTGTCTGAAGGAGAGATACCAATAGGACTTTTTGTCAGATCAAATCCAAATAACCGGTAATTCACAGTATTCTCATATTTCTTCCCTTTCTCCACATGATCGTGCATCAACCCACTGTTTTGCCTTGATGGTACTGGAGAGGCATAACCAGAGATAACAGATCGGTTTGTTATACTTTTGTGGTCCTCAGCTGAATTTGGAAAGAGGTTGAAAGATACATTGTGATTGATGTGGGGTGAAGCGCAGATACCCTCAGGACAGACCCTTGAGTTGCAGCTGCCATTGCCAACAATATTGCTATCAATTTCCTTCGGCCTCATTGACCACACACCTTGTCTTTCACTGTTTTGGGCATCAGTAGCACCAGATAATGGTGTTAAGTTGTGGGACTGAGTTGATACCTGATACCAGAGAGCAGGAGCATCTGAACCGATACCAATTCATAAATTCTAGTCAGTCCAAAAAGTTCAAGAAGAATTAAACAGCTGGATTTTATTTATAAGAACAAGCTAAATATTCCTTTACCAGTGGCTGGAATATCCACAGGGCGTGGCCTTTTGTTCTTTACAACTGATTGAGCCAAGTTTAAGGAAGTAGGAGCTGTAAATGACTCTATCTCCCATGGAGAAACTCTATCTGGCCTTGGAACTGTTGCTGGTTCATCCCACTGAATCTGTAAGGGACACAATAAAGGTAAATAAGCATAAAACAAACATAAATGTAGTAGTCAGCGCTCAGATATCAGTTGCAAAATTGAAGCCAACCTTGAGCGACCGCCACTTAGAGCCAGACCACTGTGGAGAAATGTCTCCAACTCCAACAATTGTTCCCATGAATCTGATCAAACAGCTATGTCAAGTTAAAAGTTCAACCGAAAAATTCAATGTATCAAAGCAACAAGAAAAAACATGGAAGATATACCTCCTCTCAGGAGAATCTTCACCCTCAAATCTCATTTTGAACCGCATGCCAACACAAAACCCATTGTTGACAGCCTCAATATACTTGTTCAACCCAATAATAAACTGGCTTGTCCTAGAAATGAACATAAGATACACAAGAATTAAACGTTAAGCAATAAAGGCCAATTACAAATAGCTAGTGACGTATTATTGATCAAACCTCGGTTTGTAGTACACAACAAAAAGAGTCTGTGTAGTAACTGCATGAGAGGCTGTAGCAAGCACTCCTAAATGCATGCTTTGACTGGATATGACAGATGATGGCATCGGACTTTGCTGGCGAGCAAGACGGCGTACCCCAACTCGCAGTTCCCCATTCTCACCCCTAGAAAACAAATAATAAGTTATGGACCTTTTAATTTGAAGGGGGGAAAAAGGAACTAACAGATCAAAAAGCATTTGAATCATCCACCTCAGGAACACAAAAGCATCCCCTGCAACCAGCCTTTTGGAAGTGACGAAAGTACTCCAACCAGTAGTAAGCAAGTGTCTTCGTGGTTGACCTAATTATGAGCCATAGGTAACATGAAAAAGGTTCAAAAGTCATACTGCACATTCACCTCCTATGCTCGGAATACAGTAAAATTATAGGATGAAAACTCAGAATTTTACCTCTAAATATATGTTTAAATCGCCACTCATAACCATGAAGATCTTTTGCTGCCAATTCTTGAGTTGGGGTAGCTTGGTTCATGTCCTTGTGGAAATAAAAAAGCTAGATTGTAAGAACTCCAGCCAGAGGTTCAAGTCGATGACAACCAGAGTAGAAAATATTACCAAAGGTGGCAAGCATTCAGTCGCGTGCTTCCTCAGAACAGAGAACCCTCCATGGGTGCTTGTATCAGAAGCTGTTAAAATTTTGCAAAATGAGTGAACTGTTGGCTTCGGAGGATCAGGCAAGGATGGGTCTGGACTCGTTGGTTCAGTTTGCTGGAAAGATGAACTAAACCTCTTTAGCACATTATAACTAAGATCTCAATTCTATGATAGGTAAGATTTCATAAATGAATCATATTATGAAGTTTAACCAAAACATTAAAAAGTTGACAGTTCAACTTGGATAGTTAGATTACTTTCACTATAAACCAAACGCAAATTACGAATACATGAGCAACAACAGTCTCGCCACCCAAGGACAAGAAATGGAAATCCAAACAACCAAATTCACTTACATCTGCTTCTGGGTGCAAAGTGATCTGAGCATAAACCTCATCTGTCTCTTGTTCTGCCTGTAAATAAGTTCTCCTTTTAGAAAACAAAGAAAGGGATCACATACAAGAATTCCCGAAAAAAGTGAGGAGCTATACCAGTAGTCGAATGTTGACAACACGGCAGAGGATCTTAGGAGGAAGATTAAACAGCGGTATTTGCTGATCCAATTCCTGGTTTGTTGATGCTTCTAACTGCGTGCATAAACCAATAACAATAAGACTACGAAGAAACAGGACAAAAAACTGCAAATTGAACAAAAGGGACATCTCGAAATCAGAATCGCGTACTTGTTCCATGTGACCCTGAGGAAAGTAGAAAACTCGCTCTCCAGGCCTTGGGACATCTACCAACGGACCTGCACAGGCCTTCCATAGTTCTGTATACAGATCATCACCACCTACAAGAGTACAAGGTGGCATGACTCAGACAGTGTTTGGTTGCTGAGAAAACCCAAGTAAGAAAAGGGTAGAAACTGAAACTCTCAAGCCATAGATTTAGCAGTTTAAGCTTAGAAACTTCAGCTTAAAAAACCCCAAATGCAAGTAGTCAACTAATACTAGAAAATATCTAAAAATCTTCTCTGCCAGTGGCCAACATTTTCACTTTAAAATTGTCCAAACGTAAGTTCCATTCTGCTGTGTTTTTTTTTTTTCTTTTCTCACAAGCGAACAAAGTATGAAGACGTTTACTTTTCTTCAAATTCTTAGCCACAACCACAGATTTTCGCGTTAAAGACTAAATCTTTCTCGCATCCTCACCTCTTTCCAGTCGAGAATACGAAGACTCCCTTTGAATACCGTCAAGATGAGCCATCAAAACAATCGCAAAAGCCAAGTTCTATCAGAAACAGAGAAGAAGAAGAAGAAGAAGAAGAAGAAGAACCCGGTAAAGAGAAAGTGAAAAGGACAAGGCAAGCCCGTTTAATGAGGCAGAAAGAGAAGTCAATAATGATAAACGACGGTTATGTAAGGTATTGATTTCATTTCATGATGGGGGAAACAACAATAACATCAACAATGGAGTGTTTTTATCTGCTTCCTCGTCTCTCTGTTTCGGTTCAAAACCGCTTCTTCTGCTTTTAGTTTTCTCAGTCACACAAAAACAGTTGTTTTCCTTGACAACACCTTTTCAGAGAGTGTTGTTGTTGGTCTTCTCGTACTCCTCTTCCTTCTCTCGTTGGTTGTTTGTTGGCTGTTCTGCCGAGATTTGTGTCTGAAAGACCCAGAATTCACGTTACCTATATTAACCAAACCCCTAAAACAGCTTTTTCCCACAAAGCCTATTTGTATAGAAATCCTTTCCTCTCCCCCCTCTCTCTCTTTCTCTCTCTGTAGTAACTCACTCCTGTTCTCTGTTCTTCACTCTGTCTCTCTACTCAGTAGTCCTTTTCTGGTTCTCAGTCCTTTTGTGCTGTGAAATTGTCTCCCATTTTTTACTATGAAAAACTAAGCACTCACTGTTCACTTAGAGCATCACAAAACCACACCAAACTCCACAATTTCATGGTCCCATGTCTCCCATTTTCAATTTTTATAAATGCAAAATAAAAAGGTTTTGACGGAGGAAGAAGAAGTAAACCAATTAGCGTAATACTATCAATAATCTTGATTAATTAATTATTCTTCTAATTAACTAATCCTAGTTGGTATTTATTATTCATCCTAACTTGGAGTATAACAAAGCTTTCTGTACACTTTTTCAATGACCAACTAGAATAATGAGGTATTTGACAAGTATGTTTTCAAATTTGTTTTTTATCGTACTAAAATTAGGAAGAATATGATAAAAAAGTTAATTAAATTTTTTAATCTTTATTTAATTTTATAATATTTATTTACATTTTTAAATATCATAATATTAAATTTTTTAACATAAAAAATTACATCAAATTAATATTTTTAGTATATAACTATTATATTTTATCTGTTTCATACTATAATTATAGATATTTTAATTTATTAAATAATAAAATTCATGAATATTATATAAAAAATACTAATATAATGCAGTTCGTTACATTATTCATATCAATATATAATTTAATATTGGATTATTATTATTATTAAAGTTATAAACTTAATTTTTGTAAAATTAAATATCTAAAATCTAAATTCTTATAAAAATATTTAACGAAACACTAAGAAATATAATATTCATGTTCTTATAATTTTTTTAAAATTATACCCTCATAAGTCATTTTACACATTAACAGCTAATCTAAGTTTACCAAACATCTTTAATAACAAATGATGTTATCCACTAATCAAATTAGCCAATATAATCAGGTATTCGTTAATTGCTGATAGAATTAGCTAACAACTAATGTAATTCGTTGTTTGCCAAACAAGACCTAAGTTAAAAATTATAGCTTTCATACTCTCTTTTTTTTTTGGCTTTTCTCAACTTATTTATCCATTTAGATGTATCGTATATAGTCTCTAGGGAGGCCGAGTTGGTAGAGTAGAGGGGTATTAGCTCAAAAAGTTTTGTATTTTATTCTTCCTACTAACACTCTCTCAATTGAGCACATCGTAAAGGACATGTCTTGTACAGAGTACCTTGTTGATATGATTTATAGGCTATTATATTAATTCAGAGATTTATCTAACGCACGTTCAAAAAAATAATGACTATTGGTTCCTCCATTTAAAAAAAATTTATTGTTAGACCTTCTTTGCGTAAAATTCATCGACACTTAAACAATATTTTTATTTAGTTTAATTCTTCTTCATTTTTTCAATAATAAGATTTACGGAGAATTCAAGAAATTGTCTAAAACTTTATTAATTTAAATTTACAGTTTTTAATTTCCAAATTTCATATTTCATTTTG
>JANZLX010000009.1:22237161-22254883 GCA_025531955.1 Erythroxylum orinocense
TTAAGAACAAACAATATTTTGATCTAATGGGTTAACACCATATTTTGAAATCAGTTTTGTGTTTTTGTATGTTCTGTTCTATTTCTAAATATGACTGATAGCATGCGAAGTATTTTTCTTTAATAAATGATATTTTGTTCCGAGTTTCAGTATTTTGAGATGCTTATGTATAATATGATTCTATATTTATTGATGAAGCATAGCTTAGTTATTGCTCACTAAGCTATATACTTAGCACGGTGGATTTGCCCCATGTAGGTTCAAAGAGAATGACGTAGGGACCCGTATCCTCCCAAGGGGTATTAGGACGCTACAATCTAATGATTTGTAGATTACTGGGGATCAAGGAAAATAACAATCAATGAAATCCTCAATCATTTTATGCTTTATATTTAAGATGGGAACAATTGTGCATGTTTATTATGATTAAGTAGGTATTCTCATTCAAACATAAATTCATGGATGATGCCATTTAACCTTGAATTTCATCTCATCCTTTCCTAATTTATCTATCCTGGTTTAGGTTGCAGTGTGGTTTGATGGAATATAAATGAGATGGTGATCCGAATAAACATTTGACAATAAACATAACTACTAATTTCTTTGGCATTAAGACAGTCGATGTTACAAATCATATATTTGTTTACATTAAACGATGTCTGTGGTTATGATGTAGGTGAATGACTCCAAGAATCTAACAAGATCATCAAGAAATACCCAGGTAGAGTTCTTGTAAGTTCTTCATTTATGCACTTGTGTTTCTTAAATTCCGGAGCTATTATTTTATGCACAATATAAATGTCTCTGCATAAAGAAACATAGTTTATGATAATGCCTGCATTAGTGAACTTCGTATGGATAGAGCAACCTTTTGGATATTGTGTGATATGGTAAGAGATGATAGGGATTTAAAAGACACTAGGAACACATCCCTAGAAGAGGTTGTAACAATGTTCATCTACACCTTAGGTCACCATAAAAAGAGTAGGACAATAAGCATACTTTTTCTCCGTAGTAAAGAAACCGTGAGTCAACAATTCCATCAAGTTCTTCATGCAATTATAAGATTGCATCATATTTTGCTCAAGAAACCGGAGCCTATTACTCAAAATTGTCAAGATGAGAGATGGAAATGTTTTTAGGTAATTGAACATTATAATTAACCTATAACACTAATATCATAACTTTTATGTGCTAAATCATCTTTTAGTTTTAATTTGTAGGGTTGCCTAGGAGCCTTAGATGGGACACTAATTAAAGTTACACCTCCTAATGAAGATAAGCCCCGATATCGCACAAGAAAATGATGTATTTTAACAAATGTTTTAGGTGTTTGTTGCCTAAACATGCAATTCATATGTGTATTGCCTGGTTGGGAGGGCTATGCACACGATGGTCATGTGCTTCGAGATGTGATCTCAAGGCCTCAAGGTCTGCGAGTCCCTCAAGGTAAATTTCTATTACAATATCCAATTTTGTTTCTCTTTAAGTTATGCTGCTTAATCATAACTTATTGTTTAATTATGAAGGGTGTTATTACTTGGTTAACTCTGGATATTGCAATGCAAATGGATTTCTTGCTCCGTATCGAGGGCAACACTATCATCTCAAAGAATTTGATGACCATCGACCAGAGACGACAGAGGAATAATTTAATATGAAACATTCTAAAGCGAGGAATGTTATTGAGAGATGCTTTGGATTGTTGAAAGGAAGACGAAAGATCTTTGCATCCCCTTCATTTTTCTCAATTGAAACCCAAGTTCGGATTATAATGGCTTGTTCCCTTCTGCACAACTTGGTTCACAAGTTCATGAGCTTTGATCCACAAGAGTCAATCACTAAAGATGAAGAGGAGAGTGAGGAAGATCAAAGTGAAGAAGAAGAAGAAATGGAATACATTACACAAATTAATCCAATTGATGAGTGGTTGGCATTCAGGAATAATATGGCAACCAACATATATAATATATGGACAACTAGTTCCAATGACAATGATGTATATTAGTAATTTAAGATATGTTTATTTCATATGCTTATTAGATTGTTGAAATGTTTTGATTTCGATTAATGTATTTGAATGTTGAACATCTTTGTATGTTTACTATTAGTAATACAACTTTCAGTTGTTGGATTACTTTTGAAATGCACCCATATGAACATCTCTATTTGTTTGACTATGTGTAAGGATGATTATTTGATTACATGTGCATGCTTTAAATTGTAAGGATGATGAGGTTGAAGCTTTGCTTGACGTTTTGCAAGAACTAGCTTGTGATCTTTTATGGAAAGTAAATGGGGGATTTAAGAACAATTACATGGTTAAAGTGCACAAGATATTGCTGAGCAAGATTCCCAATTTTGATAAGGATGTCGATCCCCACTTTGACTCTAAGATTAAATGATTAAGAAATAAGTACAATCCAATTTCTGAAATGTGTATGCAAAGTGGTTGTCAGTGGGATGATTTTGAGTATAAGATCAATTGTGAGAAACAATGGTTTGATTAATGGTGCTTGATAAGGACATCTAACTCAAAAGTTAATTAAACTCTTATTTTAGTAGTTTTTTTCTCATAATTATAACATTTTCTTGTTATTACGTTTTTAATCTTCTTCTTCTTATAATTCTTTTTTACAGAATCACAAGAATGCAATTGAAATATGGAACTTTGAATTCCCATATTTGTGGAAACTAGACATGGTGTGGGGTAAAGATAGAGTGACAAGACTCAAAGCTGAGGATATAGCCGAAGCAAGTGTTAAGGCTAATAGCCCAAAGAATATGACAATGTGCTCTTCATCGGACAGTGAAGATGAACATATTGTGGTATCTGATACACAAAGATCTTCAGCTATTCCTTCAAGCAACCATGGAATAAAAAGGCTAAAAAACCTATCACCAAGAAAGGAAAGTTCTTACAAGAAAAAAGACTGGCAACATTTAGAATACTATTGAGTTAAGGTTAGACAGTTTCACTGTTAAGTTTGAGTTTATTTGCGAACAAATGGCCTCACAATATGCAGTTGTTACAAATGATTTAATTGCAAAGTCTAAATCTGATTCCCTAATTGATGAGAAGATGCAAGAACTCATTAGTGAGCTTCTTAATATTGGCATATCTTAAATGGATGTTGGTAAGGCTGCTGTGTTATTCTGTAATGATCCTGCTAAAGTTCAGGTTTTGTTCGCTTTGCCAAGTCATTTAAAAAAGTCTTTCGTACTTGGATTCCTCTATCCATCTTCTAGTTTATGAATCATTCGAGGAAGCATATTAATATTTTTGTAAGTATTATAAACTTATGATGCAATTGATGTTGCCTAATCAAGTTATTTTGTATTAGTTGAGTCTTTTGTAGTTGTTATGCAAACAATGTTTGTAGTGTTAACCTGGTTATTTTGCATCAATTGAAGGCTTTTGGTTAAGGTATTATATATACGACAGATATTTTACATCATTTATATTATCAGAGGAATGTAAATTCTTTACTATAGCAATGGAATGGTGGATATTATGGTTATGATGATAAATTGAAAAATATTTTGGATTATTAAACTATATTTTGAGGATATATGTAACTAATGATATGTTGATGTAATAAAATACTGGAGTATTTTTTTCTTTAAGAGCTATTGGAAATGAAATACCGCAATATGCCTGATTTTAAACATTCTGTCATTATAAATAGGTGCATAAAATATAATTAATTAAAATATATTTAAAATTTGATATAAAACAAAAATTTAAACAAATTTTTATTTCTCAAAATTTTTAACAAGCCAACCACCATTAATGGTAATAGTAATCATTCCTTCATCTTAACCAACTATCATAATTATAATGATTATATCAATTTTCATTCTTCACTATATTCATTCATATTTTCATTTTCATTGTCCTCTGTGAACCAAGTGCCCCCTAAGTCTTAAATTTAGTTTGAACTTAAATTTAAATTCAGATTTCCGAGTTAAATATGAGACCGCCAAATATTCGGAAGTTCCTCTATTCAATTTTTTTTCTTTTTCTTATTATTGGATCTCTAGTTTGTACACATCTTCTCTTTGTTTCTTAATTTAACTCATTCACATCCCGATCGTGAAAGTTTGGATTTCATATTATAAAAGGAAACATTGCTTTTACCAATTCGAATCAGACCGTTGCCAATATTGAGAAAAGGTTATCCCTTCCACAAGAAAATGATGTGAATTTGTCTACTAATGTCTGTATCATTAAAAGATGGAAGAAACAATAACATCAATCTCAATGTACAAGATACTCTAATTTGTGAAGACGGAAGAAAGGGATATCAATTGTATACCATCTTTTTTTATATATTTTACAAAAAAATCTATTTTCTTGACTCAAATTTGTAGCATTTTGATCACAAAATAACAATTTTGCCGTTATTTGAGGACTAAAACAAATAAAAAAGAAAGAAACAAGCTGCGAAATGGACCTAACGGAAATTTAAAGAAAAAAGGGAAGTATAAATAGATTAATAATTTAAAACTTGTGGCCTACGGACAACTGGTCCAGTTTTAACTTTTAAGCCATAGGTTGGGGACTGAGGTGATTAAAGTAATGGGGTCGTGAGTGACCAGCTTGCCGCTGGAAAGAAAGGGATAGTGGCTTCCGAAATGTGTGCACCTACAATTTCCGATCGCAAGATTCTTTTGGCTCTCCTCTTGTGTAGAATAAATTGCATCATTCGACTTTTGCATTTAAAATTAAAATTTTGGATATTAATTAAGACTTTCAAATTTTAAGTTAAATTAGATTAACCTTTTCAAAAATTATAATAAGCCTCCTAATCCTAGGAAGCAGGTCAACTCGTACGAATGTTTATAGTACTTAGGGTGGGACCTTAAATTGAAATCTCATGCAACTCCGTAAGAAGCATGCCGAACGTCAATATCATGCTCTAAGGGTACGGATTTTTTTTGGTTCAGTTTTATCTTGTCGTATTTTGTCTATTTAAATTTTAATTATTTATTTATGCAGGAATCACATAAATAGATATAAAGCTTACATAAATAAATGGTTGAGATTTAATGAATAAAATAAGACAGGATAATATTAGACAGAGGATCTTTACTCCTACTCAAGTATGGATCCTTTGTCTAATTTTTTTACTTGTCCTATTATATCAATTTGAATCTTAATCATTTATTTATGCAGGACTTACATAAATAAATATGAAACCCATATAAATAAATAGTTGAGATTCAATTAGATGCTCACCGAATCAGAACTCTTTTGATATTACAATTTGCGACATCACAATTAAAACTCAAATATAATATTAGTGTTTTATTAGGCTGTAACCCAATTATACAAATCTACACACAGAATTAACCAGCGAGCTCGGTTGGCTAATTAATGGAACCATATAGGACACCTCAGAGACAAGCCATTGAATGTTGGTGAAAAGCTTCTCCTTCCTGCCACGTCGAAGAATCTACGGCGAAGCTCCAACTGCGAGAATTCCAACTCCGACCATTACTCATCAATTCCGGCAATTCAATCTCGCCCCAGAAATCATCAACATCTCCATCTCCATCACCGTCACCATCCGGGTCACTGTTCTTCATTGACGTGATTATCGCATGTGCAGCTTTTGTTGCTGCTGCCTGTATATCCTTGGCCGTACAACTGGACGGTATAGGCAAGTCATCGACCTCGTCGGGAAAGTTGAGCTGTGCTTTACAACCTTTAAGACAATACGCAGCTACGTCGTATGCTTTGGCGGCCATTTCGGGCACCGGGAAGGAGCCTAGCCAAATACGCGACTTTTTGCGAGGCTCTCGGATTTCAGACACCCACTTGCCCCACCGACGCTTGCGGACTCCTCGGTAGACCGGATGTTTCGTGCCGCCACGTGGTGTCTCGGAATTTGACTGGTTAGTTAGGGCGGTCACCGGAGGAGAGACGGTGATCTTCGGTTTATGAACTTCAGTATAGGTTTGTTGCTCCATTGCTCCATTCACAATCGAGACCACTTGTTTGAGTGTTGACGACATTTATAAATTATTACAAAGGTTACTACAATTACGGAAATGTCCCTGCCTTTGCTTTGGATGCTTCAAAGCGTTGAGAACAGTAAAACGAAATTGCCCTTTCGGAGTCAGATCGTTGTCAAGTGATAGATGGGGTCGGTGTAGCTTTTCTGTTACTGGCTTGGGTTTGGAGGATGAGCCACGAGATTGTGGTGATTAGCTTTTCGTCTTTTATGGGCTTTTGTCGTTTCGTTATATTTTATTCGTTTTAAAGATAATTTTAAAATATTGTATTATGTTAAAAACTAAATTAAATATACTTAAAACCTATCGAAATGTGGAATTAAACTCGTACGAATACGTATTTCTATGTCCTGACGACAACATAAAATATCTTTTCTGTAGGAGAAGCCACCGGCCAGAAAAATCTTTATCTTCTGCAACGAGAGCCACGGAGACTACCAGTTTCTTTCTTTTCCTGAGTCTTCCACCGGACCACTGTCTCATATAACATTTAAATACGTCCTATCACCGGACCACTGTCTCATCCGTCTTAATGGAATTTATCAAGATTAGACTAATAAAATAAGGTTTTTTTTTATAATTAATTAAAATAATATTATTTTAATTAAATTTGAGAATTTAAAATTACAATAACATTGCATTTGACGTCGACTTGAACCTACTTCAAATTGAATTTAAATTTTGTTAAATACTTATGCCTTACGATTGATTATATGAGCAACTACAAGAAATTTTAATCTTTATATATGACTTTTATATCAAGCTTTCCCATCACAAAATCGATATTAGTTCGATCCATCAGGATCCATTTTCTATCCAGACTTCAAACGAACTTTGCGAAGTTAAAATGAATGCAAAGCTACTACTTCCTTTACGAGAACTCCTCTCCGGGATATAGATAAAATTTTTCTACAATTTTTTTTAAAACATAAGCTCTCTTAATGGGTCAGAGAATTATTATACTTACGATTGATTATATGAGCAATTACAAGAGATCTTAACCTTTATATATAGCTTTCATATCGAGCTTTCTCATCACAAGGCTGATATTAATCCGATCCACCAGGATCCATTTTCTATTCGAACTTTGATATATTGATTTAGATCATTTATTAGGCTACTTTATTATCTTTATCTGAATCAAATTATATAACTTAATCGATAAGTTATTAAAAAACCAAAAATATGTAATTAATAATTATCTTTTTTTTAAAACATGTGTAATTAATAAATGTTCAATTTTATAAAAAGAGACGAAATTTTCCAACACTCGCGTGATACTAATATCATAAGCTATTGCATAATCTCAGAAAGTTGCATAGACTATATTGGTAATAAGTTGACTTCGACGCGAGTCACTCTTATCCACCAAGTTCAATCTTTTCAAAGTACATATCCATTTCGGTTCGTAAATAAAAAGTTGAATCAGGGTTATGTAATAATTAAGAAAAGTCTAATATGTTCTAATATATAAAACTAATATACAACTTTAAATTTTTTCATAAAACAGATTATCTATATTTCAAAATAAAATTCATTTTATGATATGAATTTAAATTTTTTAAAATTTTTAAATTCAATTTTAACATTTTACCCTAAGTCAAGCCTTGGTGTACATAGTCAGAAATTAGTGATTGTTATTATTAATTAAAGAAATTTATATTTTTAAAATAATTATATTTTTTTGTTGGTACGATATTAATTACTTGCCCACTACAGCACACAGCATATAAAGAAACAATGCTTGGCTTTCCATTAAGTTCTGTTTACCTAATCTTTCCTTATTTTGTATTGCTGTGCTTTATATAGTCTAGATTTTTTGTCTAATATTATGGTGTCTTATTGTGTCCTATAAATCTCAACTACTTATTTATGTAGGTCCCGCATGAGATCTGTGTGGAACCCTCAAAATAAATAGCTAAAATTTCATGAGACAAAATAAAATAGAATAAAACTGGGCAGAAGATCCGGAGTTTTTATAAAGGTAATTACCTAGTGAATTGCCTCCATAAAAACACGTTTGAATGAAAAAAAAAGAAGAAAACTTAATAATTCTAAGACACCATAAGATCATTTCGTTGTTCTTGCTTCAATTCTACAGTTCTCTTCACAGGTATATAAGTTAAGTTCTGTCACTACCGAGAATAAAGCAACTCGCTAGTTTTGTCTTATCCTTAGTAACTAAGAAGAAACCCTTTTTGTCATACTCAGGTTTCCATTGAAGAAGATGACACATCCTTTGAAGAACTAGCATCCATTGTAACAGAAGAAGAAGCACCATTCTCAGTATCCTTGCAAGCACCGTTGTTGTCCTCCGCTGTATATGTGGCTCTTCTCTTGCCCAGCCACTTTGGGCCAAAACCAGAATAATAGAAGAAATTTTCATCGTCAGTATCCTGAGATTGCTTTTTCCTTGTTGACAGCTTTCTTCGACCGCTTCTTGGCCCTTTCAGAGTCGACCTCGCACGTTCCCTGTCAAATAGACCGCCATTTTTAAGTTTGGAACAGGGTTTTACTGTTGAGGATTGCGTAAGGTTAAGTGCAGAATATCGTTACGAAAGCCTTTTCCTTTCACTCAATGATCACTCTCGTTCTTTTCTTTCAATTTTAGTGATCGTTAGAGGTTTGATGTTCGTCGTTAATCTAGAATTATACGTACTCATCAACTGTTGAATTGCTTTAGAAACCCTAATCCACATAAAAAGTAAATTTTCGACAAGAAATATAATTGAATATACGAAAGTTTACCTTCGAACTGCGTCAATGGAGTCTTCAACCGTCTCATTTTCCTTAGACTTGCTTCCTTCTTTGAACTGGAAAGGGAAAGCAAGATTGTGAAATGAGAAAGAATCAAAAACATGGATGAGATAAACGACAAATATTCATTAAACTTGAATTCCATTTAAAAATCAATACGTGACAAAATAAGAAAAAACGTAGTTAGAGATTTACTCGAACTTGACCCAAAAACTAAATGCAATATACACCTACACTATTTCAAAATTACATGGAAAATGAAGAGGGCATAAAGACGAAATTCTAAGATTAGGGTTTTAGTAGATCTATAAACAAGAACGGAGAGACTAACCTCTTCTTCATATAAAGGAATCACATCCCATGGAGACTGGTTGAGCTGGCATGAGTATGCTTGTACCGGCTCAACTCCAGACTCTTGCATAAACAAGAGTATGGAGAACTTTCCGCTCTTTCGAATCCTCATACTGATGAATTAGGGTTTGGTAGATAAAACCAAAAATGTGAGACGCATGTACCGACTTTGACGAAGAACTTCTCTTCAGTTTGTCTAAGAAGTGCACCAGACGACAAGAAAGGACAAGCTTACTCTTCCATCTTGTCAAATCGTGTGGAAATCGTTTACTAGGGTTAATCAGATTGTAAGAGAAAACAGTATATGAACAAATGGAAATGTAAGAAAAAGGAATACAGACAAGGGACGCCACGTGCTTTAATTGATGATTTTATATCAACGTGACCAATAATTGACATAATTATTTTCCCTTGTACCGTCGAACCCTACTTTAGTCAGAATTAGGGGGTTAGCATTATTCGGACCGGTCCGATTACTCGATCCGATCCAAATTAATTCGGATAACAAATTTTCAAATTTCGAGTAATTCGGGTAATTCGAGTTTTACCCGAATTATTTTCGGGCCGGGATCGGGTAACTCTAAAAAATTTTGGGCTGGCTCAATTACCCGAATTACGTTATAAAATTTCGGATAATTCGGGTAATTAGGGTAATTTGGGTTGGGTAATTCGGTAATTTGGGTAGAGTAAGCTCAGGTTAGAAAAAGTTCGGGTTCGGGTCGGGTAAGATGAAAAAAATTTCGGATAATTCGGGTCAGGCCCGAATTACCCGAATGCTCACCCCTAGTCAGGATGTTTTGTTTTCTTATCCCTTGTAACCCAAAAAAAAAAATGACATAATTATGTTTTATTTTATAAAATTTTAAAAAATAGATTATCTAATAGTTGAGGATAACTTTGCATCCAATTGGGTTCAGCTCCTTCTCGTCTCTCTTTCGAACATCGCTAGTCGACGCCCTGTAGATCAGAAACTCCAAACACCCCTTGCGACAAGATCACCCAGCCGGCTCGCAAGGAAATCGCATTGGGCATACCTGAACACCTACAAGCTACAAGGAGGATCAAAGATTAGTTTCTCAACGCTATATTCAATAGGCGTACCAATTGCTTACCTGGAAATCACATTCTTGAGGAGTTTCCATAGCTATTGTCCCCCTCATCTCCTCCGTGTATGTTGATTCGCTGTCAAATTAGGAACTTTTTTCGAAGGATCGCAAAAAGTTAGGGTCGTTTTACCCTAGAAGTTGAAGAGACTCTCAACACAGAATGAGATCGTTTTGTTTAACTTGAAATGCCCACACAACGCTGCTTCATATTCTGGTCTCTAATGTCTTTTAAGTCAAGCCTTGCTGCTGACTTATAGCCCAAAACTCCTCACTGTTATCTTATATTCTTTATCAATGAAATTTTTTAATTTCTTAAAAAAAACTTTGCATCCAATTGGATTTCTCCGGACCTTCTTTAGTAGTTAGAAGATAAAATTGTGTAACTGAATCTTCCTAAACTATAATATATTAGTGAGATTTTTACTAAATTATTGTTATTGTTGTATGTTTTATTTTGTAAATTTGTTATATGTGTTGTTAAATTTTTACGTAGATTAAATATTAAAATTAAAATGAATTTATCTATATAATAACTATAATTCAATTGTGAAAAAATGAATAATTTATATATGAATTTGGATTAATTTAGTCCACTAATAAAGTTTACATAGAGGGATAAATTTTGTAAATATTCACAAATGTCTAGTCAGTCAGTGCATTAAATGTGTCAAATTTTCACATTATTTAAATTAATAATTAAAAATTGTTTAAACGATTATATAATTTAATACATTAAATTTTTATTTGAAGATACAATTTTATTTATGTATAAATTATTTATCTTTTATTAGTTGGATGTTAATATGGAAATTTAACCAATATTATAAACTTTAACATAAGACGATTCATAGTTGACCAAAATATGACATTTGGATTTTCTTTTATCATTACAACAATGTTTTTTAAGTGATAGAGTCCGTTTCTTGGCTTTGGAAGCATCTTAATTAGGACACATCTTCCAAAGACACTTTGGTCTTACAAATTGAATCGAGTATCTTTGGGCTTTACCATAAGCGGAAAATTTTTCAAATGATTCACCTATAAAATTTTTGAAATATTTAATTTTTTAATTCAGTCTGATTTATTTTAATAACTTTTGTTGTTAAAAAATGATCAATTTATTAATTAATCGGTCAATTTTTTAAGTAAATAAAATTTTATAAACCAAAATAAATCAATTAATTTTCATTTAATAATTTTCAATAAGTATAAAAAAATCTTTTTAAATAATATTTCAAATTCTTTAATTTTATTTAATCTTTAGCTTTTTTATGATGGTACAATATCAGTTAAATCTTTTGAATCTTAAACTTCGTGTCTTACCGGTTTCACTTCTAGTCTAATTTTTAAAATATTATTAAAACTTAATGTCTTAAAAAGGTAAAGGATTGGTGAAAAAACAGGAAAAACATGCTTAAGTGAAGTTAACTTGAATTATCAAAATGAACAATATAGGTATTGAGATATTGTAATATTGTGAGAATATTTTGTGGCAAGATATTAGGAAGTAATCTTATTTTAGGATTTTTTGTTTTAGGGAACTTCCCTTAGTTATGTGGTTGTGAGAATTCCTAGGCCTTCTAGGAATTGTATATATTTTGTGTATAAATACTCTTTGTAATCAATGAAAACGCAAGAGAACTTTTTCATTTTTACATGGTATTAGAGCGTAGGTTATATCCTAGGGAACCTTAAACACAAAACCTACGAGAGTTCGTAAGGTGAGAGATTCAAAACTCAAAACCAAATTTTTAATAAAATCATTCGATAGTATGGCTGGAGGAGGGGATCATCAACGTAAGAAACTTGAGCTTACATCTCCATATTTTCTTGGATCTCAAGATAATCCAGAAAATGTGATCACACACATTCAGTTGCGTGGTGAGAACTATGACGAGTGGGCGAGGTCCATTTGTTTGTCATTGAAGGCAAGGAGGAAATTTGGCTTTGTTGATGGGATTTCACCAAGCCGAAGGAGAACAAAAGACTTGAAGATTGGCAAACGGTTCACTCGATGATTATTTCATGGATTATGAACACAATCGAACTGAATCTTCATTCTACTCTTTCGTACAACGAAGATGCCAATTTATTGTGGAAGAACTTAAAGGAATGATTTTATATTGTCAACGGACCAAGAATTCAGCAACTCAATTCATCCCTTGTAGATTGTAAACAATTTAAGAACAAGGCCGTGGTTAATTACTAAGCCCTTTTCAAGCAGTTGTGGGACGAACTCGCAAATTATGAGCTACTTCCAAGCTATGAGTACGGTGGATGCATGTGTAATCTTGGTGCCAAATTTGCAAAAATCCAAAAGGCGAATCGTTTGCATCGTTTTCTTATAAGTCTTGATGGTGCTTATGGCGTGGTGAGATCTAATTTACTCTCATTATACCCACTTTCTACATTTAATCGTGCATATCAAAGTGTGATTCCAGAGGAGCGTTTGCGTGGAGGAGGTTCGTCTAGAACTAAAGATGAACGTGATGATATTATTGTTAGAGTAGTGCCTTAAAAGTAATCACCTTTAGTGCGTTTTTTACAAAGTTATGTACAAACTTCATTTTCAATAATAGAGAAAGGCATATTTTATTAATTTGATGTTCATTATTTATGAATTGATATTGATCTATTAGCAAATTAATGAAGTCCATGATATATGACATAGCATGAAGGAAATCATGATGTGATTATACTATTGAGATTCCTATCATGTACAATTATGTCAGTATCTAAATTTTTCCTAGTCATAAGATTAATCTGGATAAACTAGCACATGTCAAACTTCTTGATTTGATCAAGCAATGGATCTCAGAAACTATAAACATGAGATGTTTAGAGTTAAGATGTGGATGCTTACTAGAGGTAGTAAGTACATTAGATGACTTACTATGAGATCATCACATTGATGTCCTATTCTAATTTCAGTGATAATCTCATCATAGTAATGATGCAAGTATCTTTAGACTTAAGGTACTCAAGGATATCTTAGATACTGATTCTTTGCTTTGACTGTAACAATATCCCATGTTAGGGGCTAGGACCCCCAAAATTGTGTAAATGAGAGAATATTGAGAAATTAAAAGTGCATTTCATGCATCATATGGCATTTTTAAATATATGAATTGTGTTGATATTCTTGAAATAATTGTACATGCATTCATTGACATTTTTCGGGTATAAGTGATTTTAATGCGATTAAAATATAAATTGGGATTATTTGTCTTGAAAATTAAATTGGTGTGTATTAAAATTGATTTAGCAATTTTGGTGATATTTCGGACATTTTGAAATTTTGGAGTATTTTGGACTCGAAAAAAATTTAAAATAAAAGACAAATTATAGTGTGAAATGTGACACCATATATATGCAACCAATGTATTACATGCAAGAGGACACGTAGCAAATGTTTTGGAAGAAAAATTTATCAGCCCTTATTTGTTATTCGGTGTAACTTTCTCTCTCTATTGTTCTTCACCAAAACACTCTTTTCATGTTTATCCACCGAAACATCTTTTTGAGCTATTGATTCCCTCTCATTGCTGGAAATTTTGCTGAATCAAGTAAGTGACTTTGATGATGTTTTACTGTTGTAAATGAACACATACATGAGTGGGTTAAGAAGTGTAGTTTCGGTGATATTAAGTGATGAATAAGTTACATGAAAATTTGTGAAATAGGAAATGAGCAGAAGGTATACAAATAGATTGTGATATTTACAGATACATGGAGATTAGTGAAGTAGTTATAAATTGCAAAAAATAATGGTTAAATGTTCAAGGTGTTCATGCTCTGTTCTTTTATTTACTGTTGTTATACGTGAATGTATTTGGGAGTGTTTAGAAATGATTTCAAATGAGTTTAGAGTTATATAAAAAAGGGGTATTAAAATGGAAAATGTAAGATGAAATGAAAGTATTATTGACTTTGAAGTAATAACAGAAAAATGTGAGGTAGCAGAAAAAAATGGTGATGTTCGGATGAACCTTATTTTGATGTTTGAATTTAATCTTACATTTTGAGTTGTTTTAGAGTAAGTTGAATTGAAATGGAAGTTGAAATGAAGAGGTAAATGTGAGAGTATAAATGAGAGATGATGGGGTAAGTGGAAGAGAGGAAGAAGAAGGAAGAAAGTCTATAATTTCTAGAATTGGAGTGCATGGTCGTGCACTATGGTTGCATGGCCACTAGTGTTTCTAAAATTGAATAGTTTGGATTGGTTTTACTATAACTTTATCTCTCGAACTCCAAATGACTTGAAAATTGAACCAATACACTCTTAAGATGTTTTTTTCCTCTCCATAAAAATTTAGAGCCATCTGAATTGATTTGAAAAAGATTGATTGGATGAAAGTGAGGAAGTCTGTTGGAATATTATGAACTGAAATATTTTCATTGAACAAGCTTCGGTATTTTGATTATATCTTGATCTATTGATTTTCAAATGAGTTGCTTCTTAATTAAGATTAAATTAGAGACATATGGCTACAACTTTCTTGAAGAAGTCAATTTTTATTTCTGTCTCTAAGAATTTCAAAATCTGGATTGAAATTGAGTCTTGACTTAGGCTGTAGCACTACCTGTGGCAGAAATCATATCCTGTTATTATTGAATAAACTATATTGATATAGGTTGAATTAGACAAAGGTGTCTTCACAAAAGTTGTAACTTCTTCTCTTAGCTTTCAATTGGTATAAATTTTATAATTTTTGAATATTGGAATTGAGAGATATAGGTTGTATAACTTTGAATGCATGATCATGCCTTAGCCAAAATTTCAAATGTACTCAGTTGTAGTACTTTAAGCATAACTCATAGGATAATGAACCAAATTGTATGATCTTGGTGTCATTAGAAACTTAAGACATGGGAAAACAATCTTCTAGAAAGAAGTGTTATCAAATTATTTCACTTTCCTAATGAGAATAATCATGCAAAGTGGACCCGAAAGTATGTTTTTAGACAAATCTAGATTGATCAATTGAGTATTGATTTATGAATGAATTTTGTGACAAGAATATGATAAGGACCTCAGAATTTTCATGAACATGCAATGTACTTATTCATAATACATGAACGTGCATAAATGAATTCATAATTGTGCAGAATTGTGATATGTATAAGTATTATATGTTATAGAGGAGCACAATGAGCGACAACATCCAGATATTGCCGAGACTTCATGGAAATAGCTAGTTGGAGTGTACTGTGAATAACCTAGACAGTCTCACTTAATAATTGTTTGCTATAAATTCTGTACTGAATTTGGAATGGATTGATTATACTGATTCCGGACATAAAGGTCCGAAGATTCTGATTGGTGAATGAGATAATAGAAGTGTTCCTTGAATGTGAATTTGGTGAACTATGTGTTACTCAACATGTTTGTTGAATGTCAGACTAAGGTCTGATGATATATGTGCATGGGAATGGGACTGTAAATGTGTTTGAATGGGAATGATTGGGTATGAATGTGATGCATTTCATGCATAAATGTATAATCAGTTAAAGATAGTTGTGACGTGAGTAGCCACCGAATGTGAGCTTAAAGCTCTGGAATGTGGTATAGAGCCAAAGGCTCGATATGTACAATGAGCCCTGTATCCACAACAGGTAAGGGACAGTAACAATGAGCCCGGTATCCACAATAAATACGGGACAGTTTAGGCGCTCAGTCACAACAACGTAAGCGAATATTGCATATACACTTATTAAGTGTGATTGATTGATTGATTGAATAATAATGTGGACATGTATTGGTATGAAAATGGGTTTGTGAAATAAATGTTATGTGGTGCAATTTGCTAAATGGAAAGTTGAGAATTAAGTGCTTATATGATTTGTTATATGGTATGATTTGGGTGACAAAATTGCAACATTGACAATTTCAGGTTCGAGAAAGCGACGACCTAGCTTCTAAAACTGCTTAAAAGTGATTTCGTATCTTATGGAAATCAGATATGGCTCAAAGGTCGATCAACTGAGATTGAAGGAATATTTTGTGATTCCTCATTTATGTAGCATATTATGTAGATTGAGCTGTTGATGCTCATAAGATGATGTTATGTAAACATGGATGTTGAACATAATGCTACAATATAACTTATGGTTTATGATATAAAATGAGGAAATTTTGGCTTTTAGAACAATGTGTAATTTATGACTTAAATAGTTAACACACCATTTCTATTGGGCATGTGCATGTGTATCCGAAGGGCACACTTGCACATGTCTGATGGGAGTGGGGTGTTACATTGACTCCATTCCTTGTTGCCTTGCAGAGATTGCTTATAGAGTGGTGATTAGGTACAGATTGAGATATTTGAAGGTAATTAAGTAGCCAATAGAAGATTCACCACTTCTGTGATAGCAGAAGATGATACCCACGGCCTCTTGTTAGGGTCATTACTTGAAAATCTTTAGCCGGAGTACATATGTCATAAAGAATGTCTTCATTGACATATAGAGTAATGAGTCCCAGGATGAGAACTGGTATCTGTTCTACTCTTTCGTACTACGAAGATGCTAATTTATTGTGGAAGGACTTAAAGGAACGCTTTTGTGTTGTCGACGGACCAAGAATTCAACAACTTAAGTCGTCCCCTGCATATTGTAAACAATCTAAGAATGAGGCCGTGGTTAATTACTAAGACCTTTTCAAGCAATTGTGGGATAAACTCGCAAATTATGAGTTACTTCAAAGATATGAGTGCGGTGGATGCACGCGTAATCTTGGTGAAAAATTTGCAAAAATCCAAGAGGCGGATCACTTGCATCGTTTTCTTATAGGTCTTCACGGTGCCTATGGCGTGGTGAGATCTAATTTACTCTTGTTAGACCCACTTACTACATTAAATCGTGCATATCAAAGTGTGATTCAAGAGGAGCATTTGATGGAGGAGGTTCGTCTAGAACTAAGGATGAACGTGATGATGTTATGGCCTTCAAGGTGTACCCAGATCTAAAAGGAAAGGGAAAAGTTGATAATTCTGATAAATTTTGCCATCATTGCAACCGTGAATGCCATGACGAGAGTGGGTGTTTTCAACTTATTGGGTTCCGCAATTGGTGAGGGATCACCTCGTGGTGGATGAGGTTCAGGACGAGCTGGCGCTGCAGCAGGTCGCGACAGAGGTCGGGGTGGAGTTGCCTCGAGTCGCGACAGAGGCACACCTTCACAAATGTGCATGCACATCGTTACTGGCAGTAGCGTTGACACACAGCAGGGAGTGTGACGTAGAGACAAGCAAGCGGCAGGGAGTCATTGGGACTAGCGGGGATATCTACAACACAGTGGCAGTAGCTTTTGGACCTTCTAAATCTTTCTAAAAGTCCCTCCAATCAGTTGAATGGTAAGAGTATTACGTCTTCCTGGATAATTGACACAGGTGTGACACCCTAATACCCCCTGGGAGGATATGTGGATGCCACACAAGACAGTACAAACAAACCAAACATTTCGCGAAAGTATAGCATTCAACAAT
>JANZLX010000009.1:22311074-22325392 GCA_025531955.1 Erythroxylum orinocense
TGATAAAGAATAATTGTGAACCGACAGCTCAGATAGGAAGGGGCCAGACTAGAGCCAGGAGAAGGGGACAGAAAATCTGCCCCATGAGCAGTTGAGTTACCCATGCGGCCAGTACATTTCTAATCCTGTATGTTACGAATGTCTTGACATTGGAGCTGTAAATGAGGAATTGGTCTCACAAGTTTTGACAAAGGATAACCCTTTTTGACCTAACCAGAGAACATGGAGAGTGTATTTACTATCTACAATTTCAGGCAGTCAACATGATAGTGTTTCGGACGCGGTAGTAGTTATAAGCATCTTTGACTTCCAATCTTAACCGAGTCTTCTCCGGTGTGCTGGTAGACTTTAATGCCGTTTCGACTTTCAACCATTTTTAAAAAATATCCTATACGACTTTATTTATCGCACAAGATAAAATAATAATAATTAAGGTAAAAGTTATAAATATCTTTGTAATTTAAGAATTTATTTTTTCAAAATTTCAAATTTTAATTTTTAATTTCAATTAAAAATAATAATAGAATACATGCGATATCAACTAAATCTCCAATAATAAGAATTAATTAGTTTTGACGTAAATTAATAATTTAAAATAATTATAATAACTTGTTAATGATAATTTAATCAATTTGATTCTAATCTAAAAAATAGGTTAAATCTTTGTGTAAATAATATTTAATTGATACAAATATAATATTTATGTTGCATATATTTCATTCTTATTTTAATTAAAGTTTAAAAAAGATTTTTGAAAAATTAAAAATTTCAAAACTTTTAAAAATAAAAGGATTTTTAAAAAAGTTTTAAAATATAAGAGATTTTATTCTAATTAATATAAAAATGATGAAAAACAAGACTTTAAGGTTGCTTTTTAGTTGAAAAGGAGGAGATCAGAATACCGTTTTTGAGAGGGTGGATTATAGTTGTTATTTTAGAGTGTATGTATTTGTTGAAATATAAAAAGTGGAGCACATAAGAAGAGGGAAAAGAAGACTACATATAAGTCTAGTGGGTTGCTTCGCTTATCATTTATTACCAATTACTATTAGAGCAGGTTGCTCTTATATTAGTCGTTAACACTTCGAAATGAATTGTCACTTGTTAGATCTACGCGTGAGGGGGATATTAAAATATAAAGACTGAGAGTTTGTCCCACATTAAAGAAAGAGAGGAAAGAAGACTAATATATAAGTTTAGTGGACTATTTCACCTATCACCAACTGATTTTAGTATGAAATCTTACTTAGATTTATATGTGGTCTAACTTTCCTTCTCGTATGAGCCTGTAAGCTAATTGTAAACTCTAACAGTATTCACTTCTCATGTATAGTCTCAAAAGAGTTATAATATAAGATTAGATCTTTTATTTCGATTATGATATTTCTTTTATATTCTATTAAATCTTATCTATATATTTACGTGGACTTTACATAAATATATAAATAATATACCCTCTATCTTATGACGAAAGATATCTTGTTCTTATGGTT
The DNA here is from genome assembly GCA_025531955.1 of Erythroxylum orinocense. Taxonomy (NCBI): domain Eukaryota; kingdom Viridiplantae; phylum Streptophyta; class Magnoliopsida; order Malpighiales; family Erythroxylaceae; genus Erythroxylum; species Erythroxylum orinocense. Next base: position 22,312,568 of record JANZLX010000009.1, read on the forward strand.
GTGCCCTCTATGTCCAAACAATCTTACCGATCTAATTTGTTGTAATAAATGATTGAGATGAGTTAAGAGTTAAGGATGCCCTAAGATTGAAGTAAGAGAAGATTTGTTCCCCTAATGAGTTTGCATTTAAAGAATAAAGCATAAAGATGTCGATGGGACCAAAGTCCCAACTGGCCTGAGGAAGAGGCTAATTATACGAACCATTAGGCTCGAGCCATCCCAAAGCTTTGGTTATGGTCCGGTCCCACACCAGCTTTCCACTTTCTGTCTAACACAGTATTGGAATAACAAAGGCGCTAACATCCAACCACCAAGACCCAAATAAGGATTTTGATGATTATACCCAACTTATAATCTCCATCGTCAAAAACCCCGCTCTCTCTCTCTCTCTTCAACCTAAATGCCGCGTGATGGCCATCAACCGGCTCCCGAAAGCTTCAATCTTGACGCTCCTCCGATGAAGAAAAGAACCTCGTTTTTCGCGGACTGAATCTTGTAATATACAGTTTCGATCTCTTTGTTTTTGTTGCTTTTATATATATAGTTGCAACATTAGAGACAAAGAAAAAACCTCTTTTTTTTTTTTGTTTCTTGAATCGGCACTGTTTCGATTCGATTGTGAAGAGAAAGTCTTGAATCGACGTACCCATCTGAGTCAAACCCTAAAATTTTTGGGATTTGTTCTTCTCTGTCTTTGAGAGGAGCAGCTTTGTGAATGGAACTGGATAGCATTGAATGTGTGATCGATGAGGATGAGATCCATCAACACCACCATCAATTCGCTCCGGTTTCAAAGCCACACAACACCAACAACAGTAATAGTGTGACTTCGGGGGTTCGCACCACCAGCGTCCATGAGCTCCTTGAATGTCCTGTTTGTACCAATTCTATGTACCCTCCGATTCATCAGGTTAGGTCCTTTTACAGGTTTGTGTAAAACTTGATGTAGTGCAGATATAATTAGACGTTGACAAAGTCTTTTAATGAACCTATAGCCTTATTTTCTTGAAATTCCAATTAGATTTATATAAACTGACCTAACATAAAGAAAGAAATCTAAAAGAATAGAATTTTGTGGGAAGAGGACTCGGCCTAAACTTCATCATTTTTGTTCATGGGTTTTAATTCTTTATAAAGCTATTAACTTTGTACTTCTCTTTTTGACTTTGGATTATTGCATTTTAATTTTTGGGCTTTGATCCGATTTTGGCGCCCATGGTACTTCTTTTAACTTTTTGTTTTTTTGGTACAATTGCGATAAATTGATTGGTAAAACCCTTTTTAGGGTTGCTTAGTTTTTTTTTTCCTGAAATGATCAGTTAATTTGACCCAATTTTGGAGAACTAGACTTCTATGACTTTTCTTTAGTCGGCATGAAGCACAGGCAAATTAGTCAGTTTTATGGTTTTCAGAAAATAAAGTTTTGATGGACTTGGAGATCGAGGTTTAGGTGTATTTGTCTCCATATGGTAACTTAAACTCATGGAGAAAGACCAAGTATGCTACAACAACTAAATTTCGTTCCGTGGTTCTTTTCATTTTATCTTTGAAGATAGTAGGATGTTTTATTGTCATTTAGGATATTGGTTAACAAGGATCCAGGATTTGGATAATTCACATCTTCATTTGCTAACCTTAAATTCGCTTTGGGTTGTACATTGTTGCTTGATAGTTGATGGAAGAGATAAAGACAAACAGGTGTGTTTACTTCAAGCACAAGAAAATCTTGATGTGAATTTTGGGTTGCTGAGTCTGGTTATGAGGTAAAGATAGGGTTCTCCATGTAGTTAATTTTTCACATCTTCTAAGGAACAAAGATTTAAGATTGATTTGATATGAGATACTTGACAGATATTGGGAAATCAGTCAATTATGCTGATAGATGTATGGGTTGAAGTATGGAATTTTGCAATAATGAATAAGGATTACATAAGGTGGGCTGGCTGGATTTGGAGGATGGTCTTAAGCCCTCTTTAGCAAGTTTCTCTCTATGTAGAAGCAATTAAGCGCAGAATACCATCAGATGGGAATCACAATATGTTATTTGTGACTTCTATTGTATTTTTGGCTGTCATAATTCCTTTGTTCTCAGAAGATTTTTGGCTAATGTGTTGATCTAATTGTTGTTTCTACAGTGCCACAATGGGCATACGCTCTGTTCAACCTGTAAAACTAGGGTGCATAACCGGTGCCCGACTTGTAGACAGGAGCTTGGTGATATTAGATGTCTAGCTCTGGAGAAAGTTGCTGAGTCACTGGAGCTGCCTTGCAAGTACATGGTTCTTGGGTGCCCAGAGAATTTTCCTTACTACAGCAAACTCAAACACGAGTCCCTCTGTAACTTCAGGCCATACAACTGTCCATATGCTGGATCAGAATGTGCTGTTACTGGGGATATCCCTTTCCTAGTTGCTCATCTACGGGATGATCATAAGGTGGACATGCATTCTGGTTGTACCTTTAACCATCGTTATGTGAAGTCCAATCCCCGTGAAGTTGAAAATGCAACATGGATGTTGACGGTATGTGTATGTTATTAATTGACAATGATAATGTATTCAGTCAGCTTGTTTATAGAGTTTTTTAATCTCTTGCAAGGCATGTGAAGTGTTATTCTTAAATGATTTAGTCATGCCATCATTATATGAAATTCAGAATATGGCAGTTTTGCCACATTGAGCCAAACAGAATTGATGCCTGCTTAAATAAATGATAGTGGTGATAATGGATTTTGCTACTCATTGGAAATTGCTAAATTTGGAGCTTTTTTAAGTGGTTAGTTGGTAAAATATGTGGTGACCGAAAGTCATGGCCTTTGCTGGTCTTGAGAAATGCATATAACAACCTGACAGTTGCCAGCTATGTACATTTTTTGGCCTGTTATATCTTCTCCTTCGGGTCCTGGTTTCTCTAATAATCCAGTCGTGATCTGCCAAAAAATTGGTTTCCCTTGTTTTTATGGTAACTTTATTTCTGCTGATCATCTTCAGCAGATAGATATAGCTCTGCATTCCTTGTTAGCATCCAGCTGTCTTAATTCCGTTCTATCTCAGGCTCAGTTGCTTTTCTTGTCAAGTACTGAAGTATTGTTGTGATTGATTGCAGGTTTTCCACTGTTTTGGTCAATACTTCTGCCTCCATTTTGAAGCTTTCCAGTTGGGAATGGCCCCTGTTTATATTGCATTCCTCAGATTCATGGGTGATGAGACAGAAGCTCGAAATTACAGCTACAGCCTGGAGGTTGGGGGATATGGCAGGAAACTCATTTGGGAAGGCACCCCTAGAAGCGTAAGAGATAGCCATAGGAAGGTCAGGGACAGCCATGATGGCCTGATAATACAGCGTAACATGGCATTGTTCTTCTCCGGAGGGGATAGGAAAGAGTTAAAGCTACGAGTTACAGGGCGGATATGGAAAGAACAGCAGAACCCGGAAGGTGGGGCATGCATACCGAATCTCTGTAGTTAGATCTTAATAGCACCCCTTTCTTTCATCTCTCTCTCTCTCTCTTTCGCTGTCTCAATGTGTGCTGTGTTTCTTGTAAGTTTAATACTATAAGCAGATGGCAGATGATGTTGAGGAGGACCTTTATGATTGATACTGGAGGCCTCCAGCTTTATGAATTCTCCATAAAACTTCTTGAAGATGTTCGTCCCGATTCTCGTCAGTCCAATTGTAGTTTATTACTATGTATACACGTTGTCTTTTAATTCCAAAAGTTGAGCATAATTTGTAGTCCGACTACTTTGAGTTTCTGATCCGAATTGCGCTTTGCATTTGAACCAACTTCCGAATCTTCCAAGCAGTTAAAGCTGGTAATATTAGAATAACCCATTAAAGAACGAAAAAAAACGTTAAGACTATACAGTGTTGTGCTATTCATAACTTTCACATGGAGCAACCTCTTTGGAAGAAATTATGAACAGAACAACCACCTTTAGAACCAAAAGAAACGATGTCGTTCCAGAACTGTCGATTGCTGACAGGGTTTTAGCAATGGCTTAAAGGTGCACAAAACGCTACCTTTTCGCCTCTTTACTGACAAACTTAATTCTTAAACACTTGCACTTACTTTATCCGCTCGTGTTCTTTAATGGACCTTCTTAATTTTCAAAGCAGGCCTTCCTTGCGGGTTTCGTTTCTGGTATCTGAATCCTATGTGAAGACCTGCAAATGCGGAAAATCATGCAAATTTCCGGTTTGCAGCTCCCGGTTTTACAAAGGGTCCTTAATTTCAATGTATATGCGCTTCTCTACCACCAGAAGCGTGCTTGTTTCAGCTCATTTTGGCGGACCTACCAGTCGCAGAAATTCACTGAGGAAGAAGCTCGTTGACGATTTACAGGTGCGTCAGAAAAATCCCGAGTTTCCTATCAAATTTGATTGGCACGATGAATCTGGTGAGGGTTTGGATTATTCTGATTTTGACGTTGGCGTTGATAGAGGTTTAGTTGAGTTGGATGATGTTAATGGATGGAAACCGAAATCCAAGAAAATGGGAGAATCTGTTCCTTCGAGAAAGCTTGAAAATTGGGTTGATCGGTACAAGAATGATAGTGCATATTGGGGCATTGGGTCTAATCCTATTTTCACTGTTTTTCATGATGTAGAGGGAAATGTCAAGAAAGTCGTGATTAATGAGGATGAGATTTTAGAGAGAAGCAGAGTGGAGAAGTTGGAATCTGAGGACTCAAAAGAAATTCATTTGAAACTTCTGCGTGCAAAGGCTTTGGCTGGAGAGATGGAGAAAACAGGGAATGGGATTCCAAGAAATAGCTCGGTGGCAAAGTTTGTTGTTTCCAGTGAGGAGCCCGGCTTTTTTAGCACAATTTGTGGTCGTGCACTTAACCCTGAATTTGTGCCTGTAATCTCTAAAGTTGGAAGATTGTTCCTTTTTGGCTTTGTTGCTATTTGGGCAGTGAAGAAGCTATTCACCTTTAGTAACAAGGAGGAACACTACACAGAGTTTGAGAAGGAGATGATGAGGAGAAAGCTCAAGTTTAGAAAGGAGCAAGAAGCTATGGAGAAAGGTGGAGTGGAAGTTGTTCAGGAACCTCTGATGGTGTCAATCGAAAGACCTAAACTGGATAAGCATGAATTAATGAAAAGTATAGTTAAAGCCAAGGCTTCAAAAGATAAGTTAGAGCTGGCAACAAAAGCTAGTGAAACAGGGGATATTGATACCAAAATTCAGGAAACTAGAGCAATGGCTCAACACATTCGGGAAATTGAGAGTGGAGAACAATCAACAGTTGACAAGGGTAGAAAAGAAAAGCAACTCACGACTAATAAATCATTTAGGGAAACTGAAATGGTTAAAGAGTGTGGAGAAGAGATTATGAATCTTACAGATACAGATTCAGGAGAAAGGAAGGGTATGAATGAAAGCAGAGCCAATTCGTATGAATTAAATGGTGAGCATGCTGGGTACCCAAGCAAGGTCTCTCCTGAAGAGAATAATATCGTGCAGGGTTGTATTACTTCAAGTGTGAATGTCTTAAAAGATAAGCTAAGAGTGACGGCAGAAGATATCTTACCTTCCTTTGATAGTCATGAAGGTGAATCATGCATGTCGAAGAACAGTCCTAAACTGAGGTTAATACGATCAGTAAAAGAAGCTAAGGAATTTCTTGCCAAGAAAAGGGGGCATCATATTCAAGAACCTGAAGTGGGCGCTGGTGTTCTTAAAACAAGTCATAAAGTGGACATGGATGGGAAAGTGGCCAAACCTCTAACTTTAGGCACAAAATCAGATCTTTTGACTGAGTCTACTACTTGTGAAGATTCTATAGCAAAGAAGAAGGAATCTTTTGTAACTAAGAATAAGGATTTTGATAATTCTTGGAAAGGAAATGGGATGCATACTACTCAAAGACCTCAAAGTTTGTCTAAATTTGTCGATGGTGGAAACAGCAACAAGGAAAATCCATCTGTAAATAGTGAAAGCTGGATTGAAACAAATTTTCATGAAGTTGAACCCTTAGTTAAAAAGATTCGGGACGGGTTTCAAGATAATTATAGAGTTGCAAAAGAGAAAGCAAAGGAAAATATGAGTGCTGATACAACAAAGCTTGACTATAATGAAGATGATAGTGAACTAGAGTGGATGAAAGATGAAGGTTTAAGAGAAATTGTTTTTCAAGTTCGTGAGAATGAGCTAACAGGAAGGGACCCATTTTATTTGATGGATGCTGAAGACAAGATCAATTTCTTCAAAGGTCTTGAAAAGAAGGTTGAGAAAGAGAATGAAAAACTGTTGCAAGTGCATGAGTATCTTCATTCAAACATCGAAAATCTTGATTATGGGACAGGTATTTTGTTCGTCTTAAGGCGTGTCATCTGCTACCAAATTTTCTTTTGAGGCCACCTTTCTGTAGAAATTGTTAGTTATTTGGCACAAGTTCTGTTGGTCTGCAACACCACAAATTCTTATATGAGTTTGAAATTGCCATTGTTTTCCATTGCTATATTCCAATTGTGTAGGTCATGTCATTTGGGAGCATATATTGTTGTTTGAAAAACAAATCCTAATATTAGCTCCTTATTGTCCTGTAGATGGGATTAGTTTGTATGATCCACCAGAGAAGTTTATACCTCGATGGAAAGGACCCCCATTAGAGAAGGACCCTGACTTCCTCAATAACTTCATAGAGCTACGTAAAGCAGCTATTGATGGAAAAACCAGCAATTCCTACCCTGTCGAGAAGGATGAACATAATCATCTCAAATCATTGGATTCCCCAGTCAACAAAAATGTCACCAATTCTTTGACAAATTATGCCTCAAAAAATAACTTACACTCAAAGGTTCCAAAGGGTCCCAAGACGATTATAGAAGGTAGTGATGGTTCTGTCAGAGCTGGAAAAAAATCTGGTAAGGAATATTGGCAGCACACAAAGAAATGGTCCCGTGGATTTTTGGAATCTTACAATGCTGAGACAGATCCAGAAATTAAATCAATTATGAAGGATATAGGAAAGGATTTGGATAGATGGATCACTGAGGAAGAAATCCAGGAGGCAGCTGAGCTGATGACAAGATCAACACAGAAAAATGAATTCATTGGAAAAAAAATTAAGAAACTGAAACGAGAAATGGAATTATTTGGACCACAAGCTGTGGTGAGCAAGTACCGGGAATATGCGGAAGATAAGGAAGAAGACTACTTATGGTGGCTAGATCTTCCGCATGTACTTGTAAGAAAACATGTCCTTTATTATTGTTTTTTTTTTACTGACATTGCCAGAATGTATGATTTTCTAAACATGTATTGACATCATATAAGAGTAAGATAACACAAAGTCAAAGTTTGACTGATTTTCTAAACATGTGTTGACATCAGATAGAGTAAGATAACACAAAATCACAGTTTGACTGAATGCTGTAGGGATTTTTTTCTATTTCATAATTTCCAGCATAGCATATTAGCAATATTATGAAAACAGTTTTTATCTTTCTTTTTTGTTCACCATGAATTAACTTTCATAGTACATATTCTATTTTGAAATAAAAGTAATGAAAATGCAGTTTAATACTATTTCAACCATCAACCATGGTCTTTTAGGAATAAGACTGTGCATGACCAAAATCATTGAACAATTATTTCTGTTCTTTTCAGTGCATCGAGCTATATATTGTGGAAGATGGGCAACAAAAAATAGGATTTTATTCATTGGAGATGGCTGAAGATCTTGAACTGGAACCAAAACCACGTCATGTGATTGCTTTTGAAGATGCTGGTGACTGCAAAAACTTTTGTTATATCATTCAGGCTCACATTGAGATGCTAGGAAATGGCAACGCCTTTGTTGTTCCACGATCACCTAAGGTTTGATTTTCTTTTGGTTATGTGGGAAATTTTGATCATAGTAGCAAGCTTAACCCACTAGACACATAGTTGAAATTGTATCATATGATTCCAGTCCAGAATCGATTAATAATCTGAACATCTTTTAAATCTATCAGTCGTGAAAATGTGTCATTTTCCAAGGAACCTGAGATTCTCCACTTTTTGGAATTCATCAGAATATGATCTGGCTAACGATCTAAGAGATGAAACTGTATGTCAAGGCCTTTTACTCTGGCCACTTCTTTGGTTTAGGATTCATTAAGGACACGTCCTTGACTTTAAGCAAATTCATGAAGCCTTGACTTATCTTTGTCTTCTTTCACTCCTTTGAGATGGTAATTTCTTTGCTCATCATTACTAATCTTCACCCAGGATGCCTTTCGGGAAGCTAAAGCAAATGGCTTCAGTGTGACTGTGATCAGAAAAGGAGAATTGCAGCTGAATGTGGATCAAACCCTCGAGGAGGTTGAGGAGCAGATCAGTGAGATTGGGAGCAAAATATACCATGATCAGCTCATGCGAGAGCGTTCCATCGATATAAACTCACTGATGAAGGGTGTGTTTGGCTCTAGTGGCCAGACTGGGAGCAGTAAGAGGTATATATTCCATTGGGTTCTTTCCTTTCTCTTGGGAGTCAAACACCTAAACTCGTTTCTTTGTCTTTACTTGTTTTCAGGACAAGGTCAAAGCGGATACTGAAGAAGCCTCCCAAGAAATGAAAATTTCTGTTGTTGAACGCGTGTGAGTTTTAACTATTCTGACCCTTGTCGAAGCTCGATGATCATGCCAGGCCTTCATCAACCTACACATGGTCTCAGAGTCCATTCCAAGTTGGGGCAACAATCGCATGTGGACTTGGGATCATTTTAGCTACCACTTAAACGACTGAATTTAGCTGCAGGTCCCTTCAATAGTTTATGCTGCAACAGGGACTTGTTCAACAGAGCCGTCTTTACTAGTTTAATCCACCTAGAGGGCAGTTCTTGCTAGTTCTTCCTGAGCAAGCATTGTTCTAAACTTGTCCCGAGTACTGGTACAAGACTGTATCTGCAGGTGAGTTCAGCAAATATGAACTACATTACATCCAGATCAAGCCAAGCAATCAAACGTTTCCGTGCTGTTAATAGAAGGGCCTTATTCAGGAGTTGGATCCTATCTGTGTAGAATAAGACGCTCCTCTGTTGTTGCTTATTATTTTTTCAAACTATCTGCATATATTACGTTACTACACCAAGTCTTTTGAGAAAACCTCAGGCTTGTACTGTACTGAGCAGGTTAGGAGCCATACCTTATTTGACTTTTCAATTGGAGACTAGCGTTATTAATAATCTCCATGATGCCTTGTTGTTTGGCAATAGGCCCGATCTTAGGTTTTGCAGTCTGAATTTGGCTTGATGTTTGATCAGGTTAAGATTAAATACCAAAATGATATTGTTTTGTGAATTAATTTGGGTCGAGTTAATCCAAACCGGACCCCCGAAGTCCTAGCTACTTCAAAATTCGGTCAATTCAACTCTGGTCATTGACTATGACATGCATGTAGGCTTCACAAATTAATGCTGATGTGTATATCAGTGTATTTATAGCGTTAAAGATGTTAAAATGATGTGGTATCATCTGCTCAGTAACTTTGGGAAACACGAGGGAAATGGTTGTCTTTGTGGAAGTTGTCATGAGTAATAACAAGTCGATATACAAATCATAGGGAAATTAGAATCTAAATAGCGAGAGGTTTATTTCTTGAATACAAATTGAACAACAGTTCATCATAAAAATCATCAAACCTTATCTCTGTTCAATCAGAAAAGTTCATACTAATTGTCATAAAAGAATATGAACTTGAATACAAACGAAGAAATTCCTCTTCAAACAAACCTCACAAACAGTTTGAGAGCCCTGCCCTTTTATGAATATGTACAACTATATATTCACTAACAACATATACCCATGTTGACGACAGAATTTTGCATTTCAAGGCAGAGACCTAACAATTTCATCAAGGCGAAAGTCCATGATATGAGATACAGTTTCAAGGAATGCAGCCTCACTTGTACCTGGAAGAACAGAATCCTTAGCCTCTTGGACTATCTCCTCAATCAGGGATTCTTTCTTCAAGGTTTCTCTGCACATTATGCTTCCAATTGCGAAAGGGGTCAGCCCCCTCTCCATCCCTTTCTTCAATAGCATGGTGGAGATGCGAAGTGTGCATGCACATTCTACCGACATCTGCCATCCATAAAACTTCAGAAGGGCAATATCTGCTTCAGCATCAAGGGATTTGATATATTCAACAGTCTCAGAGTCAAACGGTTGGCGAGCTTGAGGCCAATAAAGCCAATCAAACGTGCAATCTTCAAACTGCAAACAAAATGCAATGATGATCTTCATCAGTTTCAGTAGCAACCATATTGTAAGACATGAATAATATTCAATGGAGAGTTTAACCACAAATTGATGAAGTAAAATGGAGCCAAACTGGTGAAATAAGTACTAAAACTGAACAGACGAATTAAAAAGAAAAGAACGTAAGAAATTGCATTGAGTTGCCGAAAGTAATGACATAAGAAATCACTTACACTTTCAGGCAAGCAGTATCCATGATCGATTGGTATCAATACGGTGTGACCACTATGAGGATCTTTGCTCCACAAGATGTTCCCAGCATGCCTATCTGCATTTGCCATCCGTATATCCAGTACTGCAATTTTATGAACTTCTTGCCGTGGAAAGGCACCAGGACCGATATCCTCACAACTTCCACTGTTCTCCATGAACATCTGTAAGGACCCAATCTTGGTGGTTATATCCTCTGAATAATTAAATCGTTTATGCAAGCACTTGACCATAGCTGTGGGTGGGACCCCGGCAAAACCCCTCTCAGCACCAAACATGGATCTACGTCCACTTCTGGGATGATCCAAAATGTAAGCTGCAACTTCTCGGAGAGCTCCTTCTCCAACTCTAGTGCCCTTTTTCAGCCCTTCGCCATCAGGAGATGCTGGTAGGCCATTGGGGTTATTAATCGCCTTTGGTTCTTCATCAGTCGGCTTGAAAACTGAAACAAATTTCTGTCCACGTGAATCCTGCATGAAGTAGGTCCCTCCTGTGCCTTCCATAGACCTAATTGGATCATTCCCACTTTCTAACCCATCAAAGGTAGCACCAATCATGTCCCAGATTTCAGTCGGCAATTTGATTTTGGGGTTGACAACAATTGGCTCCAACTCGAAATCCCTGTCACTATGCTTTCTAAGTATAATATCTCCGCTAACTTCATAGCTTGTCTGATGATTCTCTTTAGCAGCATCATACTGTTTCCCAACAGTCTCACCATCATTCACTCGTGGAACCTCAAAGGACAATTCAAAGTTTTTCTCCACAGGCCTCGGCCGGACTTTCACACATTTCCTTACCAACAAAAGTATTACTGCATCATTATGACACTGACAAAGATCATCGATAAGCTTTTGATCCTCAAGCAGTGTCTCATCACAAATCACTTCTTGCTCGTAAATATCATCAAACTCTTTCTCTTTCTTTGCAATCTGCTGTTTCACATACCCAACATCCCTCCCCCGCTCCACGCAGAATGTAAACTCTTTCCCGGAAGTGGTCTTGACTTTTACAATCTGAATATCAGAAAGCCTGAGAACTAAATGCAGAACATTTCCATCCCCAATGCCATAGTCACGGACAAGTGAGTTGCTTCTCGACAATTCCCGACCTCCACAGACAAGTTTTTGTTTCTTTACAACAAACCCTTTACAAGACTGAATCCGCAGTTTCACAGATTCAATAGTCTCAGACTCTAAAACACGCATCGGCATCATAGACCCCCCAACCGATAGACACACCATAATGGACTCCTCAGAGCATACACCGGGTTGGGCATTGCCGTAGTTAGCCGGCAAAACAGGGTCATTCTGAATGGGAGAGAGAGCAACAGCAGCAATAGACATTGTTTTTTCTTTTATTTTATTCTCTCCCCCTCAAGAAATGATTTCAATTACAATGAATTAGACCCTCGACACTGTACAAATCACAAAAGATCACTCATTTTCATCTTTTACTGACCACCTAATCAAAATCTAGATGATCAAACGAAACCCTACACAAATTCAAATCCCAAGACCTGTACAACAACCCTAGAAAAAACAAAGCTCCGACAACGGAGCTAAATCTAGAGCGATTCAGGGCCAAAGCTGATCGACCCAGAATCACAACGAGACTGAAGGAGGGATCGAACTTACGAAAATGAAAAATTGAAAACAAAATAGAAACAAACAATCACTGATTGAGAAAAAGAAGCTCAAAGACTTGGCGATTAAGCAGACGGAGAACACAAACAAAGGATTCTTACCAAAGGGGAAGAATCGAAGAGGATTAGGAGGAGGAAGCGTGGATTAAAAGTCTAATCTACTTTTAGTAAAATGCATTACAATCCGATAATCTCTGTGAATAACCAAACAAACATTTTTAAGTATCGACTCTTGACTTGAGAAAGGGGAAAGCATTGGGCGAAAGAGAGAGAAGTACGTGTATGCTTATACCTTCTTTTACGGATGAGTCGTTGGAATGTATTTTTGACTCTTTTTTCTAAATAAATAAAAGTCTTTATTTGACCCACCCATTTTTCTTTGATTCCTTATTTCGTATTTATCTTTATTTTGACAATAAATACCAATATAAAGAATATAAATATGTAAAAACAACAAACATATGAGTCAAAGAGGTCTAGTACTTAGGAGTGAGCATTATTCGGGCTGGCTCAATAAATTCGGGTATTATCTGAATTATTTTCGGGCCGGAACAGGTAACTTCAAAAAAATTCGGGCCGGCCTGATTATCCGAATTAGGTTTAAAAATTTATGAAAATACATTTCGTTATTTTTTTTGCAGAATTAACAGATTAATTATGCTAGTTAATTGAAATATTTGATTATATTATTAGTGAATTCAACTATTTGTTGAGATAT
>JANZLX010000009.1:22325492-22336602 GCA_025531955.1 Erythroxylum orinocense
GAGAATGTAATTCAAGTATTTAGTTATTTTGTGTAATTTTTTAAAGAGAACCAAACAAAATTTCGGATAATTCGGGCCGGGTAAGTTCGGGTAATGAAATTTCGAGTTCAGGCCGAGTAAGATGAAAAAATTTCGGGTAATTCGGGCCGGGCCAAACAGTGAAAATCTGTCCCGAATTACCCGAATGTTTACCCCTACTAGTATTATGCAACCTTATCCTTAATTAGTAGAGAGACTCCTTTTAAATGATTCATATGAAAAGAAAAAAACGACACCTTTATTTAATAAATTTAAGACTTAATAATAATTAAATAATTCAATTTTATAACGATCCATCCTCGTTTTCAATTAATACAAATATTATTTGGTGAATTATTGTTATTTTTAATTTGCATATTATTCAATTATAAATTTGTCATTATTTGTTTTCCTCTTTTTTTCTTTGTCATATTTAAATTTTAATAAATAATAAATAATTTATTTCTATATTAATTTTAAACTTAAATTTTAATATTTAAATTACTTGATAGAACATTATCAAACTCATTAATTTTTATATCCACAAATAAATAACTCCACATAAGATTTCTATATTATTTTACTTATTGAATTGAATGTGACATTAACTAATTTAAATATTGCTCTCCACTAAAACAAATATCTAAGCTTGTATATTATACTTTGTGCAGGCCATTGAAGATATACAAAGTACAAACAACTTTATCAGGAAACAGGGAAGCTTGTCCCCAAGTCAGGGTTATCTCCAGGCATAATCAGGACAGGACATATCAGGAACAGACAGCTCCCTCCTGCAACCCTTGGAACTACTGCTGTGATTGGTCTTCTTCAAAGCCCAGAACAAAGCTGGGAAAGGCCAGAGTTATGTCCCTGATGTAACATCCAAAAAACTCTCGAAGTGTCAAATGACTAAAAGTTAAAATAGTAGCAATGAATTTAACAAAAAAAAAAAAAAAAAGTAGCGATGAAGTGGTTTTAGGATTTCAGCTGCAAAATTGGCTTTCAGTGTTTCTTCCCCCAGCTAATTATTCTGAGTTGAGTACAAACAATAACAGCAAACACAAATCTGCAGAATTTTAGACATGAACATCATCCTTTGAGTCAAACTGCAACTTAAAATTATGCGAGTGTTTGGTAGGTTTAGACTGCCTAAATGTGATGTTATATAGGCTAAGTTAACAGGTCAATTACTAAGAATTGACAAAAATCTAACTCCGTTAAACCTTTAATTGTGCTATAAATAATTAAGAACACACACGTGTTAGAGAGAAATAACATAATAGATTAGTAGACTATTTGAGGACATAAGCTAGCTTAGTGATCAGAACTTAGGATGTACATCAAATAAGGAAGAGTCATGTTCTTTAGCAATGATGGGTTCCTTGCAACATAATCTCCCCACTCTTCTTGATCAATCCTACCGTCACCTTTTGTATCTGCTTCACTAAATGTCTGTAGAAAATACAAAAGCACAGATAAAGCAAGTTTCTGGACAAGAGGGCAGACTGGAATCCTGAGGAGCATAACACAATAAGTTTCTGAACAAGAGGGCAGACTGGAATACCGATAAGCATAACACAATACCTTGTCCACAATTGTTTTGACAATATCATCAGAAAGAATCAGATCTGACTCATCGAGAAGAGCCAATACCATTTCCTTCAACTGCATAATTCATAACAAGGGTTTTTGTCTTCTTTTAATTACAAGGAAAATCAAGGCCCAAAATACTTGGCTGACATGAGAAAATCATCTGGTACCGAACGACTGGAACAATTGTGTTAACTTGTAAGATTAGAAAATGAAGCGTTCTTATAGGTTACCTCCTCATGCTCAATATAACCAGTGTGTCTTAGATCATACAATTTGAACAAATCTGCCACATGAAATGAAAGATATGTGTCATGTATAAATTCGACAGATAATGAAAGAGTTAACTGGAAGGAAGTTCGTAAATTATCATCTGCAACTTTCTTACACAATTTTTTGACAGCTTCAGGTGTTCTTGGATGAAAAACACTCATTGATTGAACAAATTCTCCAAAGTCAATGTATCCATTACAGTTGACATCAAAGAGATCGAACATCTGAGAAACAATTGATCAAACTGTAAGATGCAAGAAAGAAGATTCAAACTTATCCTGCAAATGGCAACACAACAGAGCAGCAGAAAGCCATATCAGTCTTTCTTCAATAGAACTTCCAAGTTAAGGCAACTAATATGTTTAATCCTCATCAAAGGCAGAAAAGTTCTCTTTCCCAAGCATGTATAAGTTTTCTGGGTTGTGTTTAGCAATTCCTGACATGCCTATCATACGAGAAACTTCCTTGTTTTTGAGCATTTCATTTTTTGTGTAAAACAGCAACATCAACACATCATTTATATATAAGATCATAGCCATCAGATTAATCTGAATACTCCCTTAAGGAGGTTTAAGCAGACAAGAAAATTGTGAGACATAATAACAGCATGCAAAACCCCTTACTCTGTCCACAAAGAGGTTCTTCTTGCTATTTCTGAAGAGGGCACACTGCAAATCTACCTGTTTGTCAATGAAACAGCTACAGATTAGTTAAAATCTTATATTCAAATGGAGCAATTACCATATTGGTTTGACTCCAATCTTATCCTGATGAACACAGCACCGTGAATTACCTTTCGTATGAACCCATCTCGAACAATTGAATTGCTCACTTTCTTATACAGCTCATATAAGGCCTGTATCTCATTCACAGAAACTGCCAGAGACGAAAAGTGAGCTCAGTTCAGCAAATTGGAATTCCAAACTAAACACAAAATTTCATTTTTGCTAGAAGAAACATCTCATGCTAAAAAGTGAATCCATTGAGAACTAAATCTAGGAAGCATGTACTGCAATTACATGGCGTTTGAGCAGCAAGAGCCGAAAATTGGTCTAACTCAGGCTCTTGCACCTCTCTAGCCCCTCTCATGCAATTGGCACCCATTACAAGAGATTCGAACGTCCAATTTCCTGCAAAGATTATCTGCTGACAGTTCCTCAGCTTAAGCTCTTCATCAAGAATCCGACCTATTACCAAGAGAAATGAAGGCCTCCTCAATAAACGTAACACAAAACAAATCATAGATAGCTCTGACTAGAAGGTACAACTGTTACAGAAACTGCAGATAAGCTTCTGAATATGAATTTTGTCCAATAAAATAATTGATGTTCTCTTTTAGAAAAAGAAAAAACAATGGGATAATTTCTTAGATAGGAAAAGAAACTAGGAACCATGATGATTGGAAGACACTGCAACATGAAGGAACTTCGTGGGCAGAAGTCGAACAAGAAGTCGCTGAGAGATGAATATTATTATTCCAATCTGATTAAACAAGTACCCACTTCAGGTGTCAACGGAAGTAACTGATTAAACAACAACTACCCATTTCGTAACGCAAACCATCAACTTCATTAACCTGTTTCTGGTAACTAACTCGTGCGGCTGGGGAACTCAGGCAAGACTCGTGAGCAGAAGAACCAAGTTGCTTCGACAGACCAGGAACCCGTGTAGTTATTGTTTCTGGTATGCCTTGAATCTTAGCTTATTTATTTAATTTTTTTAGGAACTTCAGCTATATATAATATATTAGAGTAATATATAGACTCAAACCCTTCGGGGATGCTAATTAATGAAATATCACGGAATAATATATAATAAAATATAATATAATATAGTGAAAAGTTATTTAGAATGGATGAAAGACTTCGTAATGTAATATAGTGAAATGATGTTTAGAAGATAATGAAATAGAATGGAATGTATAATAAATAACTATTATATCCTTGATATTAAAAATGTTGTTAAAGGAAATTTAACGCTATAATTTTAAAACAGAAATCATGTCCAATTAAAAAGTCACAATCGTGACAAATAATTTTTTTATATATTTTCAATTATATAAAAATGTTATTATTAATTAATTATTATATTATATTATATGTGATTTATATTTAAAATAATTTATTTATATTTTTATTTATATAGAAATATATAAAAACAATTAAAGAATAATTATATATATATATTTTTATTTTTCATTAATAAAGATTCAATAAAAATTTTATTATTAATTATATTTTTTTTATTATTAATAATATAAAAATATTATTATTAAGGTAAGGAGAAATAATATAAAAATATTATTAATTATATACAATTTTTGTGGACTGTAATAAATGAGTATGGGGAAAAAGGGGTTAGGATTAGAAGAAATAATTAGTATTAAGAAAATTTTTGAGGGTATATTAGGTAGTATTATTAGTTTACGTTCCATCCTAAACCCTATGAATTGGAGGTTTCTTATTTTCACTGTTTAGGATAAAGTGGAACATAACATGAAACCTTTCAGTTCCATCTCATTCTGTTCCATTCCATTATGAAACCCTCAACCAAACGATGAAAGATGTTATATTCCATCTCGTTCTATTACTAACCCCTAAACCAAACAGGGCCTTAGCCGCATTTTTCATGTAATTTCTCCCTTCTGATAGTAAATTTATTATTTGTCATTATGCGTGGACGTAGCTCTAATCAATTGGGATGAACCATGTAAATCTATGTGTTGTGCAATTGAATGCTATTTTTTATTCTTACTTGATTTTTCGTCACAAACTAGTATCAGAGCTTTTAGTTTTATCTGATTTTGTTAATCGAGCGTAGAGATGTCAACACATAGCATTAAGATCGATAAATTTACTGGGAAGAATAACTTCAATCTTTAGCGCATCAAGATGTATGCTCTATTGAAGCATCATACAATTTGGACGCTTTAAGGAAAGAAGCCAAAATCAATGGACTAGTCCGTTTTTGCTGAACAAGAAGAGAAGGAACACTCAACCATTTTGCTATGTTTGGCGGATAAGATAATTTACGAAGTGGCAAATGAAGATAGTCTATGGATGAAGTTGGAAAGCTTATATATGACAAAATCCTTGACTAACAAGTTGTTATTGAAGCAAAGTTTGTTTGGTTTTCGTATGAAGGAAGGTATACTTCTAAAAGAACATTTGGAAAACTATATTTTAATGGATCTTCAAAACGTGGATGCTAAAATAGACAATGAAGATGCTACCCTAATTTTGTTAGTCTCTCTACCTCCAACATATGAACATTTTATGAATTCTTTTGTTCTTGGAAAAGATATTATCACTTTAGAAGATGTTAGGTCCAGTCTCCATACCTGAGAGCTTAAACATAAGGCATTTGGAAATACTGGAGAAAATTATGCAGTTAGATTGGTGACTGCAAATTTTGAAAAATCACGAGAACGTCTGGGAAGGGAAAAGGAAAGTGGAAAGGCAAAGGAAGGTCTAAGTCTAGATCTCGAGATCCGAATATAAATCCACGAGACATCTATAATTATTGTAACGAACCAGGTCATTGGAAGAATGAATGTCCAAATAAGAATAAAGCAAAAACTCAATATGTTGTTGTTATTCAAGATGATTCCATGTCAGAAGAAAATTTGGTTTTTTTAGTGACTGATTGAGCAGATTAGAGAATAATTGGGTTATGAATTCAGGGTGCTCTTATCATATGTGCCCACATCAAGAATGGTTCACAGCCTATGAGGAAAAAGATGGAAGGAAACCACACATCTTGCAAGGCAATAAGCATTGGTTCAATCAAGATTAGATTGCATGATGATACAATTAGAACTTAAGATGACGTTCGACATGCACTAGAATTGAAAAACAACTTGATTTCTTTGGGAGTTATAGACTCAAAAGGTTTCAAGTATAGCTGTGAAGGTGGAGCACTTAGAATTACCAAAGGTGCACTAGTGGTAATGAAGTGAGTCAAATATGGTACCTTGTATATTTTATAGGGAACAACAATGACGGGTTTAGCTGCAACAACTTCTCCTTTAGAGTAGTCAATATTAGATCAGACCAAGTCGTGGCATATGCTATTGAGGCACATGAGCGAAAAGGGAATGACTACTTTATGCAAACGGGGCCTACTTAGGGGACACAAGACATCTAATTTTGGGTTATGTAGGCACTATGTTTTCAGAAAACAACGTCGAGTTTATTTTAAAAAGGTTGTGCATAGGACAAAAGCAATTTTAGATTACATTCATACTGATGTTGGGAAATCAAGACGGGATCTGATACCAGCCGTAGTGGATAATTACGAAACTTTTTTGTAACCTTTGATTTCCCAAAAACCAAGGTCTCTTTAATTCTATAACATGATTAACACAAATCATAATAAAACAGAAACTTAATTCGTACCTTATTCCGAAACTTGATCATTTTCTTGTCGTATCCTTCGAATCGATTTCGAAATAGATTTGTCTCAACCACC
This sequence comes from Erythroxylum orinocense, assembly GCA_025531955.1. Lineage (NCBI taxonomy): Eukaryota > Viridiplantae > Streptophyta > Magnoliopsida > Malpighiales > Erythroxylaceae > Erythroxylum > Erythroxylum orinocense. Next base: position 22,331,844 of record JANZLX010000009.1, read on the forward strand.
ATAGCTGCACAAATTTTCAGCCTTTAACGATATCCATATAATAGGTTGAGAGAATTCTGTAACACTTATAAAGAGGGTTAAGTAAGAAGTGTTAACTTTATAGAACTTAAGTTTATTTATAATAGGTTTTGGACATTTTAGAAATTTAAGTAAAATTAAATTTTAATTTCAATTAAACTTTAATTAAAATTACAAAAAATTCTAATTAAATACCAATTATACTCAAATTAGATTTAATATCTCATATTAATCCTTATTTATTAAATATTTCATATTTAATAATTAAACTTTATTATCAAGTCCAACTTGTTTAAAATAACTTTGCTCTCTTCAATCCGTTCTTTATGTGAGACCCATTAGGTTTTCAAATATGTTGGCAATGATTATAAATTCTAATTCTAGTTCATAATTAGAATTAGATAAATTAAAACTCCTTTTAATTTATCTTTAATTTTCCAATAAAAAAATTTATAATCATAAATTAAGATTGACATGTAGCAACGTGTTATGATCACCTAAATATTTAGGAATGTCAAAGTAGTTTTGACTAACCTTTCTGTGCATAATTTTTTCTTATAATTCAATTCTTTCATCATACAATGTTTCAATTAGACATAAAGCATGAAATATATGTCTACTCTATTTTAAGTCCAATCATAGTAGTTCTTCGCCAATAGTCATCGATTTAATTAATGATATTCATAAACTATTTACAAAATGTTATTCTACCTTGGATAAGGATTTCTCGAATCAACACTAATCAAGAATAACGAAACATTCTCCCTAATTACTTTAGGTGATGAATCCTATATTGATCACATAACAATCTCCATATAGTTCATGTTACATCCGATAACTACCGATTGATCGACCTATAATTAAATAGGTCATAAGTAGCATCAAAATATAATAATCCATATACAAGATAACTTTAGTAACATCAAGTCAAAGGATCACTTATACATTTATTATAGTGAGAATTCCACAGACATACAAGTAATGTTCCAAATAGATTTCTCATATCAGGTTTGTTCAGTGAACTTGTTCTCTAATAAGCACACATACATTTGTTTAAGTATCTCGATACTTTAGCCTATGAAATTGACTACTTCTTTCATAAGACAAAACAAAACGTGTGCTAGTCTTTTGGTGTTCCATTAATGTCCAGTCTTAATAAAACAATGATTAGGAACAATTTAGGGATAATACATAAATGCAATATGAATATTATAATTATAATCTTATTATAATTTCATTCGTAATATATACTTATCTTATGAACTTTACCATATACATTTAAACATATATAAGATAAGGAATGCCTTGGAAATATTTTGTCAATAATCTACAACCAATAGGGCATAAACCAACAACTGATTGTTGGGGTCCTTCTCGTGTTTCATCTTTAGGTGGAGCGAGATATTTTTTGTCTTTGATTGATGACTACTCCTGGATGACATGGGTATTCTTGTTGAAGCATAAAAGTGAGGTTTTCAAAACTTTCAAGCAATGGAAGAGTTTGGTAGAGAATTAGATAAAGAAGAAGATAAAACGTCTTTGCATAGATAATGGCTTAGAGTTTTGTTCAAATGAGTTTGATGAATTATGTAAGGAAGAAGGCATTGCCATACATTGCAATGTTGGAGACACTCCACAACAAAATGGAGTAGCAAAAATGATGAACAAAACATTATTAGAGAGAGCTTGATGCATGCTCTTTAATGTTGGATTGAAGAGAAAGTTTTTGGCTGAAGTTGTTAGCACTGCTTGTTACCTGGTGAACCGTTCTCTAGCAACTGCCATAGATTGCAAAACTTGTTTAGAGGTATGGTCTGAAAAAGCTGTTGATTATTCTGTTTTTAAAGTTTTTGTTTGTCCCGCTTATTACCATGTTATTGAAGGTCAACCAAAACCAAGGTCAAAGAACGAAATATTTATGGGTTATGGTGCTGTAGTAAAAGGTTACAAAATATGGTCTCCATTTGAGTGTAAAGTTATTATGAGTAGAAATATAATTTTTTTAAATGAAAATTCTATGCTTCACTTGGTTGTTGAGTCTATTGTTTCAGAAAAAGCAGATGGTATTGATAAGTAGGTGGAGTTTGAAGCAACTCCAAGTAATAGTCATTCACACGATTCATCGCCTATTAGTCCGATGAAAGAACAGTCCTATGTTGAATCAGAAATAGAGCACAAACACGAACAAGAATGATCATATAACATTGCTACTGAACGTCCCCATAGGCAAATTAAGGCTCCTCAGAAATATGAAGACATTGTAGCTTATGAATTGCATATGGTAGAAGAAATGGAGTCTCCAAAGCCCTTCATATACCGCAAAGCAATAAAATGTTCATAATCAACTTATTGGATTGCATCTATGGGTGAGGAGATGGAATCTCTTCACAAGAATCAGACTCGGGAGCTTGTTAAGTTACCTAAGCGAAAAAAGTAAAAGGCTGTAAATGCGTCTTCAAGAAAAAGGTAGGAATTTCAGGTACTAAAGGTATAAAATATAAAGCACATCTAATTGCTAAAGGGTATAATCAGAGAGATGGAGTTGATTATAATGATATTTTCTCTCTAGTTGTCAGACACACTTAAATTCGACTGCTATTTACTTTAGTGGCATATCAGGACTTGGAGTTAAAGCAATTTGATGTGAAAACAACTTTTTTGCATAAAGAGCTTAAAGAAGAAATTTTTGTAAGTCAACCAGAGGGGTTTGCCATTCAAGGAAAGGATATATGGGCTTAAACAATCTCCAAGAAACTGATACAAGAGGTTTGATAATTTTATGACAAATCATAGCTACAACAAAAGTTCATATGATTGTTGTGTGTATCATAACAAGCTCAATAACAATTCATACATTTAATTAGTATTTTTTGTAGATGATATGCTCATTACAACTTAGAACATGTCAAATATTAGAAAGTTAAGCAACTTCTTAATGTAGAATTTGACATGAAAGATCTCGGTGTAACTTAGAAAATTTTGGGAATGGAAATTTACAGGGATCGAAAGCAACGGAAGCCCTTCTTGTTACAAAGGAGCTACATTCAAAAAATTTTATCTAAATTTGGGATGAGTACAAAAAAGCCTTTAAATACTCCTTCAATTGAAAATATTCGTCTTTCTATAGATTTTGTACCACAATCAAAACCAGAGTTAAGAGTATATGGCTTAAATGCCATATGCTAGTGCAGTGGAAAGTCTGATGTATAATATGGTATGTACTGGGCCTGAAATTACATATGCGGTTAATGTTGTGAATAAATATACAGGTCAACCTGGGAAAGAGCATTGGAAAGCAGTGAAGCGCATAGTTCGATATCTAAAAGGAATAACTAATGTTGGCCTAATATATGGAGGTGATATAGATTATTTGATTGTTGGTTATTTAGATTCTGATTAGCTATAGATTTGGATATTAGACGATCTTGGACTGGTTATGTGTTCACATTGTATGGTTCTATCATCAGTTGGAACGTTGCTTTACAGCCTTTGGTTTCCTTATCTACTATAGAAGCAGAACATATGGCTTTGATAGAAGCAGTTAAAGAAGGCATCTAGTTGAAGGGTTTAGTCAGTGATCTTGGGCTATATCAAGACCAAGCTATAGTCTTATGTGACAGTTTAAGTGTTATATGTTTGGCTAAAGATCAAGGACATCATGATCATACCAAACACATTAATATTAGATGTCACTTCATCTATTCAGAAAAGAGAATCAAGGTGAAACGATTGGCGTCGAACACAATCCAATAGATATGTTCACCAAACTAATTCCTAATAGAAAATTTAAGCATTTACGTGAATTTGCTTAATACTAATAGTTTCAAATAGTCCCAAGATGGGGTTGGCAATGACAGAGTTTGAGAACTTATTTTTGAGACCTGAGGGAAGATTCAATGTAAAGTGAAAATTTGTTGAACTCAACTACTCCGTTCCTTCCAGATCATATAGATTATAGAGACGTACACAAGTTTGAGCAAGACAGCATTACGGTGGCCTTCCATGTATTGGATCCTGCTCTATATGGATTTAGAGTAAATAAAATTAAAGAAAAGATGGTTTTTGTCTTCTTCTGCATTTTGGCAGAGTTCACAATATACATTGGTAGGTTGAACCGTCTGCTTTTTGTCCTGAGTCTGTTCTTTATTGTAAGTCAGGTGATGAATGAAGCTTTTTGTTATTTTTATTCTTGCTTGATTTTCCATATACAATTGCAATTTCAAAAGCAACTTACTGTTTTTTATTATTATCTTTTTGTGCTTTCTGTCCACTATAATGTAACGTAAATTACTGCCAATTGAGTGGTAGAGATTGGTCAATTAAAAATGGGTTGCATATTGTAGTTGTTGACAGAGCCCCATTGGAACCAAGTGCCATCGGGTTACTCGTTGACCATCAGATTAGATTGTATCAACGTCACACTTAAGGATCACTTACTTCCGTTGACTCCTGATGTTGTAACCACATGTGACAAGAAGGTGTCGAATCAAGTTAACGGCCAACTGCGCACATGGTTGGTTGGAGCCACAAGCTCTATGTATAGTCCATTATTCACTCTCATAAAATGTTCTTTAATACAGCTTTTGTACATCCCACCCCCGACAGGAAGGATAAAATAGTAAATTGGCATAGGATGAGATTGATAGGGATTTATTAGTATTGTCCATGCATACTGGTACTAGTGAACTGTGAAATCTGTGCACATGAAATAACTGTACATGCATACATGACATTCCCGGTT
>JANZLX010000009.1:22336702-22353210 GCA_025531955.1 Erythroxylum orinocense
CAGGTTTACATCAGCAGAGAATTCCCAGAATTATGGAACAGAACAAGGATGCTCCGGATCAACAAAATCCGGCTGAATGGTGTATAAATCATCTAGGACATAAAGCAGGAAAATTGAAAAAAGTTTCAATTCTTTTCCATATTTGGGAGATTAAATTCATCCGAAGTTTGCCCATTCCAATTGATGCTCATAAAACAGGAAGAACAATAAAGTTCCCTTTTTCTATCATATTTGAGGAATTAATTTATCTGAAGATTGGTTTTTTCTCAATTTATGCTTATCGAAAAGGAAGATTGGTAATGTTCCATTCTTTATCATACTTTGGTGGTTTAGATTATCTGAACTTTGCCCTTTCAATTGTTCTTTGTAGTGTGGTGAATACAACAGGCGATGCGACTTGAGGGGGATACCAGAACTTGGTAGTGACGAGTTTGTATCAGCCTTAGCAGTAGGAATGAATGCAAAACTTATTGTGGAGGTCACATCAAGTGTATCACCTTGCACAATAGCCTTGGCAACGGACGCAAGGCATCCAGGAGGCAGGCTGGTGTGCCTTGTTCCGGAGCCCATCCTTGAAGATTCCAAGAAAGCAATTAGAGAGACAGGTCTTGAAGACATGGTAGAATTCATAACTGGTGACCCACTGGAGCTATTACCACATTAAAAGAAAATTGATTTCTCACTTGTTGATTGTAAGAATGAAGAATATGCTAGGTTGTTAAAGCTGTTGAATGTTAATCCACGTAGATCAGTGGTTGTAGCAAATATCTTGGCAGGTGAAGCAAAAGGTTTAGGAGGCCATGTAAAGGGAATGAACGATAAAGTTGCTGTTAGGTCAATGAATTAACACCTAGGAAAAGGCATGCAGATTACATTGATTAGCAAAGCCTGTCTTATTGAGAGCAGAGATCTTTGTTATCCTGTGCCTCCAATCAGGGCCGATGTGTCAAGGAAAATCGAAAGCAGCGAATGGATTTTTACCGCTGATGAGGAGAGTGGTGAGGAACATATCTACAGGGTGCCTAAATAAGTTCACTCTTTTGGATCTAATTAATTTGCAATACTTCCATGTCAAATGGAAATCAAGCTCTGTTGTCCTATAGCAGCACTCTCTTGCTGCAGTCAGTAAAAATGGTGAAGATAAAACAATAGTCCCACAACTTGAGATTATGGTTGCGAAATGGAGCAGTTTTACCAATGATGTACAGAGGACTTGTGAGAATGGGAAGTACGCAGATTGGCTCTGTAGATCTCTTGGTTTGGTTCCAGTTCATCCACTACAGCAGTCTTCCACTTATGTGACATTGCATCCTATAATCTGATGAGAGTGGTTCTCATGTTTGTTGCCTCAGTTGGTTTTCAGAATTTTACATGAAGCAATATATATTAAGCTAAATGCCAGTTTTGTACTAGAAAGCTGCGTTATGTATTTACCATGTTTCTGTAAATAGACTGTTTGTGACGATTAGCCACATTTTTCTTTTTCATTGCTTTCTGCATTGTGCATTAAGTTCAACATCGGAGCCGTAGCAAAGGCGAATCTTTATAAGGCAATTGTCACTGCTTATAGACCCGAACCTAGATGATCTATCCATGTTCAGGATGAAGTGAAACTAACTGGAAGTCCGAATCGACCTCAGCCAATGAGAATTTGTTGAAACTTATTCTTTGGGTCTCAGAAATGTTCCTTCTGTAGTGCCTTCACAGCAACCAAAATGTTTGGAAAATATATGTACAATCATTGAGGAAATATCCTCTGATTAGTTGACTTCTTAAAAGCTTTCCTTGGATTTTACTCAATGATAGCAGATATATATATATATATATGTATATATATATATATACATACATATACATATATATATATACATACATATATATATATGTATGTATATATATATATATACATACATATATATATATATGTATGTATATATATATATGTATGTATGTATATGTATGTATGTATACACACACACACACATATATATATATCTGCTGTATGTATGTATACATATATATATGTGTATATGTATGTATTTATGTATCAGCATATCATACAAGTAGAAATTCAGGGGTTATCATGTCAGCTTCCTGAAAGCTTCAAGCTAACCTGAGGCAGCTTCATGAAAGCTTAAAGCTATCATGAGGCTTCAGTTGTGAGATAAATAGTCTAACATCAAGAAAAAAAAGTGAACTCCTGTAGAGTTTTGTAAGTTGGATGACTTCAAGGTCGTGAAATGCTCGCTCCTTCTTTTACTGAAGCAGTTCTAATTTTAAGGTGGCACAGGAACTTCATTACCAAAACTATTCCTAAGAGTTTTGAGTTCATCTTTGTTCTTTAATCTGCAAACAATTCAGACCAGTTATCATGTAATAAGTTGGCTACTACCTTGCTCTGACAATCTAAGTAGCTTTAGAGAGAATTCAATTGATGTTGGGTGGTGATTTTAGAGGTAATGATGATTACCCGCCACCAACAACCAACTTATTCACCAGAAAAACCAATGATTTTCCTTCCATTTCAAGAGACTAACACCTCTCAACCACCGTACACAGGTCACCCACTATCACAATTGCTTCACTCTTACACTCACATTACCACCTCCCTTCTTGTTCTTCCCAATCCAACTAACCATAGACATGTTCGATGGCAAATTCAAGAACATGCATGCTTCTTTCGTTGTGTCTCGCGCTTTTTCTCTCGGAATGTGGCATTCTCGCCATTGCTGATCCCGATCACTTCAATAGACCGATCAATGAAGTTAAAGAAGAAAGTGGTGGAACTAATAACACTACCCTTCACGGAGATAAGAAAACTGAACCTGAATATGGTGCTCAGAGTGTTGTTTCGTCTCAAAATGGTAAAGCATTGGCGGAAAGATCAGAGCTCTGTAAAACCAATGTCAATGGTATTCTTCCTCCCCCATACCATAATATATCGAACATGATCTGCACGCCGATTTGGGATACTCACATTTTGAGGGTAAGTCTTATCTGGGATATATATATATATATATGCATCTCATTTATCTTTGTTGCTTCTCAGGAGTTTCTGGTTTTGTGAGAACAGAATATATCTTTGTCATTTTTGATACAATGATCTACATATAAACATTAAAAACTCTATTGGGTTTATTAGATAGAACTAAAACAAAGATGGTTTATGACGAATAGCTTTAGGCCATTGATTCCATTGCCTAAAGCACCTGACTTCTGAGAACGAGTGTTATAAATCGTATTTAGCAGCTTAGAATAGTTACCTTTTAACTGATGTAGCAACATCTGGTGCAGTATCACAAGGGAGAAGACAATCTGGTGACGTTTATAGTATCTGCTGTGTACACCACAGGATGGGTAGGAATTGGGTTTTCAAAAGATGGAAGAATGGTTGGTGCTAGTGCAGTGGTTGGGTGGTTTAGCAAGAAGGGTCATCCCAGGATTAAGCAATACTACCTTCAAGGTACTCGTCCCTCGCAAGTCATAGCAGATGCTGGAGAATTGGACCTTACGAAAGTTCCACCCGCAGTTGCACTTAGTGGGGCTTCAATTCACATGGCTTTTCAAGCTAAGTTCGAACACCCTCTCAATAAGCAGTTAATTCTGTTGGCTTTTGGAACCTCGTACCCGACTCATTATCGCTTGACCAAACATGTCGACAAGACTGTTCTAATGTTCGACTTCTCCGCAGGTTTATCTGTCAACATATACATTCCATTTCTGCTTCAGTCTCTTACAGTTCATAAACTAATTGTTTTGGTCATCGTCTGGTTTTCCACAGGTTCTGCATCTTCTGTAAATCACCACCAGATGAAGGCGGCTCATGGTGTGTTGGCTGTTATGACATGGGGTCTGTTTCTTCCAGTTGGGGCGATCATTGCAAGATACATGAGGCATAAAGATCCTCTATGGTATTATCTTCACGCAGGCATTCAATTCACAGGGTTTCTGCTGGGTCTGGCTGCTGTGGTTGTTGGACAACAAATGTATGTCAAAATTAGCGCTGATGTATCAGCACATAGAGGCATTGGAATCTTCGCTTTTGTGCTCAGTATTCTCCAGGTAAGCTCCATGTATATAGGAGCTTTTGACAGCGACTTATGTTACTTTGACAAAGTTTAGCTAATTGTGTCTGAAAATGGTTCAGATATTGGCGTTCTTTCTTCGACCCAATAAGGATGCTAAGATTCGAAAGTACTGGAACTTGTACCATGGTTGGTTTGGAAGGATTGCTCTCTTCTTTGGAGCTTTTAACGCAATGTGGGGAATACATGTAGCCTCTGCAGGCGTTGCATGGAAGGCGATGTTTGGAATTCAAATGACTGTGATTTTGATCACGGTTGTTCTTCTGGAAATATTATTGCAGATGAAAAGATCAGAGAACAGTAAGCTACCATCAATGTTCCAAATGAATTCAATTCAATGATCAATCAAATTTTGAGTAAAGCTTCAAATCGTGGCGTTACAAGTTAGCAAGTGTGCATATAGTGAGTTTTCAAGCTTCAAGTTCATGAGGCAGGACCTACCATGGGGTCGCCGAAATGTCTTCAAACTGCAGAAAAATGATTCAGGCCAAGCTCAAGGAATCAAATTTGTGGGCTTTATTGCTGTTTCCGGTTCCCATGTCAATGAAGGAAGCTAAATGGCCAAGAATGACGGGTGGATTCTTTGTTTAGTTCATTTACCCTTCTTTTCTTTTTTTTGGTTCTGATTCGAGTATTGTTAAGATGAAATGGGAAGGTGTGGATTGTCCATAAGTGCATCAGATTTCGTAATGGTTAGAGATAGTGCAAGTTTTTGGAGACATTTTCTCAGTAAATATAATGCACGACCAACACTCCTCTTCATGCATTAGCAAGAAATTCTGAGCTAGAATCTTCAAAGCCTAGAGGGATGGTTGGACCGGACTGGACTCGGAGACCAGATCTTCTATCCAGTTTTACTCTGTCTTATTCTGTCTCATAAAATCTTAATCATTTATTTTGCGGGTCTCACGTAGGTCCCATGCGAAACTTACATAAATAAACGACTGAGATTTATTGGACACAATAAGATACCATCATATTAGACAGAAGATTTGAACTTCTGAACTCGGGCCTACCTGACTAAATTAAACTAAGTCAAATCCAACTTATAACGTCTATATCTAAACAATAAAAAAACTTAATTAGAATACACAAAATATAATAAAAAATAGAGAACATAAATTCAAAGAGTTTATCCAAATGTATTTGATAATAACATAATTTAATAATTGTGTTAATTAACTAAACAAGTTTATTTTGATCAATTATGTTTATCGTACTTTAATAGTAGTGTGAATAATGGAAGCCCTTAAACGATTGATGTGAATTTTAAATAAATCAAATTACTTTCAAGAATATTATATAAAATTTTTATTTAATTATGAATAATTGTTATTAAATGATTTATACGAGTCCTCTATTATTTGGTTATAAATATTAAGTCATTAAGTGATTTGTTTTAAAAATATGGATTCACTTAATACACATTATTCAATAAACAAAAATATATTATAATACAATAACAAGTTCACTGTTAGTATTATCTAAATAAATATCAAGTCTGTCGATGATCTACTAAAAAAGAAAATAATAAATTAAATTAATAAGTATTTTTTTCAAAATTGTTAACTCAAAAATAATTTATTCAAAACACTTAAAAATTAACCTAATGTTACATTACTCAAAAATCGTGATGCCTTATAAGTTGGATTTTAAAACTGAAACAATGATTAATTTAATTTAATTTATTAAATCTAAATTTAAATTTAATAACATTCAAATATTTAAATCCAAACCTGAATCGTCTAAATTAGCCTAACTCATGAGTAGGGATGAAAATAAATCAACTCAAGGGTTACTTGTCAATTTTTTAAAATTAAAAATATAAAATAATGTTTGTTCTTAATTCGATCCAAGCTGACCGAGACTTAAATAATTTTATTTAGAATAGTTGAGTCTCGGGTCAGTCTAAACTTACATCTAATTTATGAACCGATTCATTAGAAATACCTAAATTTGGACTCAAGAGACAGATAACATTGGGCCGGGCAGGTAACAAGCCCAATTTTTTCAAGAATCGAACCAATTGTTTTTCAATTTCAATTATTTCTTTAATTTCCGTTTAAAAAGTAGTTGCGTGCCTTATGATTTAAAAAATGTGAAGTTCGCGCGCCTATAAATAAGGCCAAATGGTGAATTGAGCTCGTTTGGGTGTGAAAATCTTGGAAAGGAAAAACGGAAGATGAGGAAGCGATTGAGAAGAGAGAGGTCCATTTGCACTTGCAAATCTCCTCGTCAGAGCGATAGCGATACTTCCTCCTCCTCCTTCAACTGGTTATCTCTCTTTATCTCTCTGTCTCCGTTGTCTAGCTTTCTTATTCGTTTTCAACCTCAGGAACGGTTTCTGTTCAAAATCATTATGCTGTTGCTGTTCACGAGTTTCTAAAGTTTCAGCTTATACAGTTTGGGGCTTCATTGTTATTGCATTGAACACCTCTGTGATTTCTCTGTTTCTTGTAGTTGATTTGCAATTTCAATAAGAAGTTTGAGATTTGATTGTTTCTTCCCATAAACAGTGCGATACTCATGTGATGGAAGCTAAGTACACGATTCACGCTCAAAATTTGCATCTGATGCTAAGTTTGGATTGATCTAATCTAGTTGTTACTCAGTTCTAGTAAACAGTTTATGAAGCCGTAATTTACATACAGTTATTGAAAAGATCGAATTCTAGTAACCGAAGCATTAAACACGCTTTTTCTGCAGAAGAACTCTGATTCTGTTTCCGTTCTTAAGATCGGTTTTACGGAAGTACTTTGGTTCGATTAGATCTTCAAACCGAGGGAAATAATATGGAAAAATTTGTAACTCGAAGTGTTAAGTTCTGCGTTCTTCCCTATATGTGCATCTGAGTGTCTTTAGTACGTAATGTCACCTCACGATGAATGTTGGGTTTCTTTATGCGTTTTACATTAATTTTCTATGTTTTCTTAGCTACCAAACGATGTACTAGTTAGACAAATATAGATAGCTTCCAGAAACTTGTACTTTCTTTTTCATTATAGAAGTGGATGAACAGGTACGAAGAAGATCTATGGACAGAGATAGCCAAGTATTTAGACGGAAAATCTTTAATAAAACTTGCAACAACTTGTCGATGGTTCCATGACGTGATAATGCACGATAGCGTGTGGAGGTTTGCTTGTTTGCGTGATCTTCAGGTCCCCTCTCCGCCCAGTGTGGATTTCGAGTGGGTGAAGCTCTACGCTTCACTTGCAGGTAATATTGCGGAAGCCGCTTATTTGTCGTAGACGTGCCATTTAGTGCCTGCATACAAATACTTTTTAAGCGCTTTACTGATTCTTTAGTTATGATCAGTTCGTGTACTCTCAGTAAACGAGTTACTGACAACTGTCTAATCAAGTTTATTGATGATGCATTACTTCCGCAGATGGTACTCACTCTTACACCTTCCATGACATGGACAAACACATTGGTTAGTTTTCCTTTGCTTGATATCTGAATTGCTCTCTAAGCAGTTTTGCGGATGAAATTGATTATAAAGATCTATATGTCAGCTAACAGACAGCAATGCTCAATTTTTGTTTTGTTTTGCTTGTTTAAACCTGTGGGAGAGTTAGATTGGATGCGAATTGGTGCTTTCTTCTTCGAGTCACAAGCAGCAGTTTTAACTCAGAGATTAAGCTTGCCCTTCACTATCCTAAAGCAAGACAATACAGTAAAAGGTTTGGAATCATTCGGGGCATGCGTGTTAAACAACATCAAATCGGGAATCTGGATTGCAGGTAAATGAAGCTCATCGAACTATCCTAGCTTTTATATCTGACCTTGTTTTATCGAGAGACATTTAAGAAGTGCTAGTTACAACTAGACTGACTTAGTTTTATGACATTTCTTTTACTTTTCAGATTTACAGCTTGTTAGATGCCCAGTTTGTGAGCTTGATACATGCGAAGGTGTGTAAAATAAAGATTTTAACGAATGCCCCAAACAATCTAGGATAATAAAGTAATTTAAATTTGCTCGTTGAGCAAACGGGGTAATCCTGAACCTTCTTCCGATGCACATTGATGCGTGAAATTAATAGCAGAAACAGTAAGTTGTATCAGAACACGTTCAATCCAACAGCATTGTCCCCAGAAGACACGCTTGTTGAGATTGCACGCCTGTCTTTAAAACACCCTCAAATTTATCTCCTTGAGATGCCCAACTTTGCTTAGATAGTATCTCCTCAGTATTCTCTTCATTCCACTCCTTTTACAAACGATGTATTCAGATTTAAGAGAACTTTTCGTTGCAGGAACAATGCAGACGTTAGATGCAAGGCATATAGAGCTATTCCAGTGTGAAGGATACCGCAATGGCAGCTGGGAGTATGAGCTGATTGGATCCTGTAAGACTGAAAAGCATGTCGATGCAGCATCTGGTGGCATCATTGATCTCAAACGCCTCAAGGATCGAGCAACAACTGGTGATACTTTTTTCTTCTTTCAAATCTTACAAACCTTATAATATTTCTTTCGTCAAAATTAGAATATTAATGCCTGTTGCTTAAATCTTTGGGCCATTTGGATGCATTCTAAATCAGATCAAGTAGCCACTGACTTGGAATTTCGTTTTAGGGAAAGATGTTCTCACTCCTTGAATATTTTGCAGGTATCTTTAATCTCAATTTATGGGCAGGAAAAGCCAATGATTTCCAACCGAAGGCTATGATTACCTTCCATGCAGTTGCAATCAATACCAATTTACAAGCCAATCAAGGTAATCTTACATATTTCCAGTTACATTTATAATTTCATGCTCCCGTCTTTCCCCACAGATAACTTTCAAAAGTCAAATCACGTCAAATTGGGTTACCGTGTCGGCATTCTTCCTTTGACTTTCGGAATAGTCATATAAATAGCTATTTGTTTGTCTTCTCACAAAAAGCAGGGCTTCTCACAAAGTACTTCATAATGAGAGCTGGAATTGAAGGAGAAGTTGTATCCTTAAGAATCTCCCATCAGCTCTTGTAATTTCTCCTCAACCCTCTTCATGCTTTATATCAAAAGCAGTCCTCTTAAGCATTAGGAAACTGGTTTTATTTGTGTCATACCAGTCTTTCAGCGAAGAGAATATAGGTGTATTGTGCATTTCTTGTTGAGACTTATTATTCAATTACAATAAACCTAAATTCAAGTATAATTCACTACCTTGACCTCAAAACATTGATTAAAACAAGACAACGGGAAATTTTACAAGTTCGATGTCAATATTACTTTGAACCATTTTGGAAAAGATGTTATACAAGGCAAATTGAAGCACGCCTTAGGAACACAAGACAAGTACGTTGTAGAGTAACCAGGTCAAAATAGCACATGAAAGTATATAACAACTTAAGAGGAAGATCGAGGCTGTATATTTTACAAGTTGCTTCAAACAATAGTGCTAAAGATAGATCGTGCTAGATAGATTCATTTTTTAGCCAGGAGCTTCTTTGGCAGCTTCTCCAAAGGAGTGGACTTGAGCAGAAAAAGCCGAGCTGCTCGCTCTTGTAAAGTTCCTCCACATTTGAGCCCATACAACTGTAATTGAGTTTTCAATCCTTCCGTTCCATAAACCTAACAGATGGATTAATGTTAGTCAAATAACCATATTGAAATTTCAGAGTAGACATACAAACAATTGAGAGGTCCTGCGTAAGTATAAAAAAGTATAATGGTAAAGTAATGATACAAAAACTTGAAAATGTTATAATCACCATATTTATCTACATGTGATTGGGTGTAGCTTTACCAGCAAATGTTTTCACATAAACCCGCCCCTAAATGCATTTGCAAAAACAGCATTGAGAAACAAACTTAGCAAAGCATACCTCCAAGTCTGCAGCTGAATTAAATTGAATGAGATCTAGTCGCTTTTCCAAATCAATGTTGCCGTTATTTGAATCAGTAGTCACTGCTACGTCTCTACGTTCAGATTTAGCATTGGAGAAATCATTGGTTTCAGTAACAACAGGACTTGTTTCAATGACTTCCCCATTTTGTACACTTGAAGCTGCAACCTCACAGCAAGTTGCAGTGGCACTTTGTGCTGTATTTGCATTTTGAAACTCAGGTTCAATCACTACATCTCCTTCATTAGGAGTAATCTCTACATGAGGATGCGATTTGGAGCATTCATAAACAGCCACCCGTGTCTCTTCCTCAGAGGTAGTCTCACATGATGAACCACCAGAACAATCCATATCTTGTTTTTCACCTGCAACTGAATCTGAACTCGCATCACCTTCCTTTTTCAAGTCTAATTTTTCACCTGCAACTGAATCTGAACTTGCATCACCTTCCTTTTTCAAGTCTGATTTTTCACCTGAAACTGAATCTGAACTCCCGTCAACTTCCTTATTTGAATCCGATTGATCTCCATTATTTAAGACGACCGATTTCTCATTTTCCGCATTATCGCTGCTATAACCATCAGAATCTTCACTGTCACTAGCAGCTAGTTTTCTCTTACCCATCCTAAAAAAGGGATAAAAACCATAAGAATTAGAGCAACTCATCACTTCAATACGTCAGATCCTTTTTTTAACTAAAACCTACTCTTTTTCTCCAGGTTCTCAAAACACAGCAATCAAACAATTCAATCTTTAAACACCTTAAGCATATGACATGACTACGCACCTGTGCAATCAATACAGCTATGAACCCAGAGAGAAAATCAAATCATATCCAAAGCCAAATACATAGAAAGAAAAAAAGAAACACTTACCAAATCTTCAATCTTTTGGCCTCAACTCCATCATTACCTATGCTTTTCCCTCTACGCTTCCCATTCCCACACGCCTCCCGGACCGCCTCTTCAACCTTCGCCGCGCACTTAGCCGAATCCTCTCGATACTTCTCCACGTACTTCTGGGCAGCCCCATCACCGACCCCTTTCTTCCCCTTCTTGGCCTTTTTCTTTATAAACTCCTCCGCCATCTTCTCCAACCTTCGCTCCTCTTCCTCCGCCTTCCAATCCTCTAGCCTCTTCTCTGCGTTCACGTGCCTCAGCCTCCGCCCACTCATGTCCCGACATGCGTCGAAATTGTTCGTCTTTTTCTGACCCGCCTTCGTCGCCGCTCCTCGCAGCAGCGACCCAAAACCGCCCTTCCCGCCCACCAGCGGGAGCAGGAGGTGGATGGTGGAGTCTGGACTCGAGAGGACGGAGCGGTCGCCGATCTGGGTGCCGCCAGAGAGGAGGCGTTGCAAATGGGTGGGAACCCCGCTGATTTCATAGATTCGTTGCTTGACGGTTTTGCCGATCACCTCAGAGCCGGTGAATCTTAGGGTTGCTGTTTTCCCATTGAGCAGCTTCACAAAGATCTGGAAAGGTTTGGATTGGGTGGCGTTGTGATTTTCCATCGTTCGTCTCCGGAAGTATAATAGATTCGAAAGAATAGCCAAATTTATGTGAATTAGGGATTTGTATATGTTGTGGCTAGTCCCAATTGCAAATGCCCATTATTTGGGTCGCTAAGGTCCGTTAACGTCGGCGCCTCGGCGGAATCAGTAACAAATTAATTTTATTTTAATTCTAAAAAAATTAATTTTAAGCATTTTTTAATAACAGAAAACTACAATTATTAATTTAAAAATAGTATTATATAAATTATAGATAACATAAAATAATTCCATGCAACAGCTCAAAGTATTTTTTTTACGTAACACAATTAATTTAAATTAACTAATTAAAAGTGGTATTAGATTAGTGTTAATCCTTCTCAATAACTTTCCTTGCTTCGGCAATCTACCAACTTTTAATTATACTTAAACCTTGATTCTTATTTTTTACGATGAAGCATATAATTATTGGAACATTCAAATGAAGACGATACTCATCTCACAAGACTTATGGGATATTATAGAGAGTAGTTATGAAGTCCTAATAAGCCAAGAAGAGTTAGCTACATGGACAAAAGTATAATTAAAGGAGTATAAGAAAAATAAGCATCGCGAAGGCTTTGCCATTCATCCAACAAGAAGATAGCAAGGAGATTTTTCTAAAAAGTATGTAAGCAAGCAATGCAAAAGAGGCAAGGGAAGCATAAAATAAGTTCAAAGGCATAGATAAAGTAATATCAATCAAACTCCAATCCTTATGGAAAGATTTTGACGCATCGCTAATGCAGAAAGATACAATCTTTCTTTTTCTGTATTTCTAATATCTTCAATCAAATTAGAAGTTACAGGGATATAATAGAAGATAAGAAAATAATATAAAATATATAAAGAAGTCTTCTTGCAAAATATGATTATATTGTTGGTTCAGTTGGATTCTGCTGGGGCTGAACGTTGTTGCTTGAATCCATAATTCTGTGCGACCTTGGCTACTGAATATCTGCAAAACAAATAAAGGCACGCTGGAAGTTGGTTCCCAGAAGGCCCCTCCGATGCTCAAGTTAGTCTTTTGGAGGAAGTTTTGGTCGCTGAGAATAGAGAAAAAACTAGAATTGTAATCTCGTCCCTCTATCATGGTAGAATGGTACCTTATATATGGAATAGACGCTAGGTTTAGGTCTTTACGTAAATCTTTACGCTTGTATGGGAGACTAACTCCTGTAAATGGGTCGTGGACGTGTGGACCTAGTCCTGGGCCTGGGGCCTAGCACAGCCGACCTAACCATAAGCCCCCCTATTCCTCGAGTCTGATCCAAGAAAAGGGTCGAAGGAGTACATAAGCATGAGACAACGTGTTTCTCAGGTAGCTCGTGCTAGGCCCGATCGATTGATTACGTTGTGATGTGGCCGATCGAGCAGATGTAATGACTTGGCAGTCCGATCGAGAATAATGACGGAACCGACCGATCGGCTGTAGCGATTTGGCAGGTCGATCGGGTATAACGACAAGGTTAGCCTGGTGAGTGTAATAGCGGGATCGATCGACTGAATGGCTAGACTTAAATAGATCTCTAGGAGTGATCATTACTGATGGTTCACATTCTATGACAGGCTGTCACGTACGTCTTTCTGGCTGCTGAACAGCTGTCGGGTGCGTCCTTTTAACTGCTGTGCAGTCGTCAGCCGTCAGGCGCGTCCTTTCAGTTAGTGCACCGTTCCGGATTTCAAATAACCCTAATTCACCTCAGCTCAGATTCTGACGTGTATCCGCGTTGGCTCGGATGTTTGCCAAACGTCAAGCATTGGTTGGAACGTCCGTTCGACCGATCTTTTATAAATACTCAGGATTGATAAACTACAGACTTTCTTCACGTCTATTATGTTCTTCGACTTGCCTTCGGTTTTCATTATCATCTTCTTGCTTTCAGTCTCCAAAGTTTGCTTTCAATCGCCTTTGAAATCCCTAACTTCAATCATCAAACTAGGTATGTTCTTTTTCTTCGTTTCCTCCTCTAAATTTCATTTTATAAGAATGTCGTCAACCAGCCCTAGACGGGGGGTTAGTCCTGGGGATGAGGCCGCCGAGAGGGCCTCACAGACAATCGGGCCATATGAAATGGTGGCAAAAGTAGTGGCGGTGCCGGAGGCTGGCGGGAATGAGTCGCCTGAAGCTGGGACAACTGAGGAGGTTGGGGCGAGTGCCCGGAAGGATGGGCAGATTGTTGAGAAACCGACGAGTGACCCATCGACGATGACCGCAGGGGAGTTGAATCGATCGGTTATCAGGAATAACATCCCTGCGGCATGGTGACCCAGACTGGCTGTCGAGAACGAACGGATTCATAGTAATCCGGGAGGGTACTTTGCCGTGTCAAACAGCTTTTTCTTGGTCGGTGGTGCGAAGCTCCCGTATGCTCCAATCATTGACGAGCTGTGCTGCGCCTACCAACTGAGGCCGAGCCAGATTCCTCCAAACGACTGGAGGTTTATCAAAGGTCTGGCCCTACTATGTCACCAGTTTAGATGTCCCCCGTCGATCGACATTATGCGCCACTTCCTGCGGATGAACCAAAGCTCGAGCGCCGGGGTCGGGGTCCCTCACCTCCAGTATAGGGATGCCCGTTATCGTCCTGTTGGAACCGCTTCTAAAGTCCAAGCTTGACGGACGAAGTATTTCTTCATGAGACCCCCAGGATCATCCTTTGCGTCCCGTCCGTGGAGGTATCCCCTTACCGAGCGGTGGAACGACCTCGCGAGCTTTTTTCTTACTAAGGAGGAGTGGGAGGTAGTCGGTCACATCAAGGCGCTCGGGCGATATGACTTTGATTCCCTCATTCAGGGATATCGCAGGGGAACCTCAACTGACTCATTCCTAGTCGACCCCCCGCCCCGAATTAGTGGGCTAGGAGAAGAGACTATGCCTCCTGGTCGATTCTTTGTACACTTACTACATGCTCATGTACTATCTTCAATGTCTGACCTGCTTTTATTGACATGCAGATATGGCAAAGATGGGTGATTTTGCTAGACCCTCCAGTTCCAGTAGGGACCAACGTAAGGCTGATAAGCCTTCCAAGACCAAGTGCCGAAGTAAGAGGAGGGAGGCCGGCGTGGATACCGCTCAGCCAAATGTTCCCGAGCAAGATATAGCTCAGACTGTTGTCCCCGAACAGTCCGCAATGCTCGTTCTGGCGGCAGTCCTGGGGCAGCCAGCAAT
Source organism: Erythroxylum orinocense (assembly GCA_025531955.1). Lineage (NCBI taxonomy): Eukaryota > Viridiplantae > Streptophyta > Magnoliopsida > Malpighiales > Erythroxylaceae > Erythroxylum > Erythroxylum orinocense. The sequence goes on from JANZLX010000009.1 coordinate 22,351,330, forward strand.
GATGACTCGGTCGGCTGGTGAAAGCCCAGTGGTCCTAGTGGAGGAGGAGAAAGAGGTGGAGCCACCTCTGAAAAGGAGGAAGAAAACCGTTCGGGTGATCGAACAACCCCCCTGCCTATCTAACCAAGGCAGGGAGAAAGAGAAAGGGGAAGCACGTGTTGCCCGGTCGGATAAGGGAAAAGGGAAAAGCAACCGCCGAGCGCCGAGAAGTGGGAGCCAGCGATTAGTCTGGATGAGGACGCGTCGCTTGGGAACTTCGACGTTGTCCTCCACATTGCTCAAAGGGTTGTTCCCCCCATGGATGAGAAACGCCTTGACTTGTTGACCAATCAGGAGCTGTCGGTGCGTCTTATCTGTAACTGTGCGAGGGATCTGTTGTTCGCTTATGCGATGCATCGACGTGTTGAACAGCTCGGCGAGACTTCCCAAACACTGGACCGTAAGGTTCACGATCTTCTGGAGCAAGTGAAGACTTTGAGGACTGAGCTGGAGGAAGAGAAGGAGGAAAAAGACTTTTTGCGGGCTCAGTTCTCTTCCTTGGAGGAGGAGAGAAAAGAGGAGAGGGAGTCTTGGGAGGAAGAGAGGTGCATGCTGAGGGCCCAGCTTGCCTCGGGAGAGGAGGAGAAGAGCAGGGTGGTCGCGGCGAAAGACGGGTTGGCCAAGGAGTGCAAGGTCTTGGCGAAGAAAGTGGAGACGGAGCAGGAGCTTCGGGCGAAATTCCTCGAGGACTACCATGCTACAGTGGGGGATAGGCGAAGGGTCGAGGACAGACTGAAGGAGCTGCAGGGCTCCATCAAGGAGCAAAGAGTTGAGGCGATCAAGCGGTGGAAAAGACGATTTCTACAGGAGGAGTGCGTAGAGTTCGCCTGTGATCTAGGCCTTTACATTTTGAAGAATTGTCACAACGTTTACGTTCCTGACGGGTCAGATGGTCTTTCCTTCGAGGATTATGCCGAGTCGCTGTTGCTTACCGAGCTCGACCTTTCTTTGGATGAAATGAGGGAGATAGCCGAGGGAGAGTGAACGTAGGTTCCGGATGAGGAGCTGGACCTTAGCTCGGATGAGGAAAACGAGCGAACTCCCGAGGGTACCTCTCTGGTTCTTCCTGCAGACTCCGGTCCCACCTCGACTGCTTTGTCGACCTCCCCTTTAGCCGACTCTGCTGCTTCTCTCCCCGGAGATCCCTGCTAACTTTACAACATTAGGCCCCCAAAGCCCACCTGGTCGGGATTGTGACCAGGAAAATACAAGAACAATAAATAAAAACCTTGTTTTTGTTTTTATCCCTCCTTGCCTTGTTAATTCTATAAATAAAACTCTAAACTGCCATTAGCTTTGCCTAATTTCGAATATCTCGCACCGAAGTTGGTCTCGGTCTCCATTAACTTTGTATAATTTCGTATAGCTCGTAACGAACTAGAGTATTTGGCATAAGTCAATCGAGATCACATTGCCATTAACTTTGTATAATTTCGTATAGCCCGTAACGAACTAGAGTGTTTGGCATAAGTCGATCATGATCGCTAGACTTGAAATGATTCAATCGAACAGTACTGAGGTCGATCGATCCAAGACTTTGGTTCTCGGCATCGCCTGGTTCCAAGGATCTTGTCTTGGCCAAGCGTTGTCGAGGGCCGAGCGATGGCAAGATTTTGTGATTTAGCATTGCCTGGTTGCAAGAATCTTGTTTTCACAACCTGGCCGAGCAGTGTCGAGGCCGAGCAGTGCCAAGATTTTACGACTTGACATTGCCTGGTTGCAAGAATCTTGTATTGGCAACCTGGCAGAGCGGTGTCGAGGGCCAAGCGATGCCAAGATTTTGTGACTTGACATCACCTGGTTGCAAGAATCTTGTCTTGGCAACCTGGCCGAGCGGTGTCG
>JANZLX010000009.1:22374187-22386348 GCA_025531955.1 Erythroxylum orinocense
TATGTGATATTTGATCTTATAAGGATTTATTAATAATTATAATTAAAGTTTGACTTTAGTTGTAATTTTAATAAAATTCAAGTATATAAAAAATAAGATTTTTCATATAAAAAGGAAAAATTAGAACAAATTGGGGCTAGCACTTCTAACAATTTTTCTCTCAAATTTGATTTGAGTTTTTCTCCGAATTCACCGTTAGAGGCTGGAAGATTGAACAGCTCATAGAATTGACAGTTTCAGAGAAACAGAAAATTTATCGGAAATCGGAACAGGTTCGTATAACTTTGTCTATTTCTTGCTTAATGTTTCTAATTTAATTCTGTTAAAGTTGATATATATATATATATATATATCAACGATAGGGTTTACCAACTTTAAAAAAAAAACGATAGGGTTTACCACAAACTCTCTAAAATATAATCATTTATTTTGATATTTCTTTTCTTTATTTACTTTCACAAGATATTTACATATTGATAATGTATATGGATGAGGACAACAGAATTATAGGAAACTCATTAGGGTGTATCTTCTAATTTATAAAGTTGGCATTGCATTTTAATAGTTTTTAAGTAGGGAAGGACTTTGGTTTATGAAAATCACATGTTATTCATGAAATATAAAGAGTAATTGTAGATTCGATAAGGTAAAAGGATGAAAATATAATGTTCAAACTCATGGTTAGGCATCTAATTGAAACTTTCAAAAGTACGTACATACTGGAAAGCATTAGAGAATTAGATTTATTAGCTTTCAACAGTTATTGGAGCATTTATAGAAGCAGGTGGTAGAAGGCTAACGTTAAACATTGGAAAGCACACTTGCTGAACTTATATGGTAGAATTATATATTCCAAACAAACAAAAGATTCAATTGGAGAAACCAGTGTGGAGATACGGGAGAAGCGTTGGAGACTGAATTTTTTTGACAAAAGTAACAGTCCTTTCATTCTCTTTGTCCCTTCTTGTGCTTTTCGAGCACAACCTCCGATTGTGGTCCAATTGCATCCAAATTAAACTTCTTAAACCTCTTCTTTTTTCTTTCTCCATTTTTACGTTAACAAAATTTCGGATATGTGGTAAAGATGTCATTCTCGCAACTTGCGCAATTCGGTTTCTAATAATGAAATATATATAATCGTTATAACGGTGAAGCATGTAAATTTATCTGGTGAACTAAGGAGTTTTAGCGTATCTATTTATACTTTCGTCAATGATTCTTTTAAGTTAACAAGTGAGTAGTAACTTTCTTTTATTGCAAACCTTTTGGCGTTCCCTCCCCTCAGGGATTAGGGTCATATAAGGAATAGGGTCACATAATCACTAGTTAATTAAATGCCTTTCTTTCATTCATTTTCAAAAAAATATGTTAAGATATATAACATATATCTTATTATTAATTCTGGTATTATTTGATAATTGAACTTTCAAGATAATGTTAATTAGCTTCAAATTCTAATCAATATGAGATAGAATATTGTGGATTTGATTGGTTGATTATAGCTAGATTTGGAGGCTGAAATTGGATAATATATGATAAGAGACTGTATGAAAGATATAATTCTATCTTATAAAGTCTTCTAATTATCACATAACTCTATTTTGTTAAGCCTACTTTTTGCATCACATGTCAGTAGGACTAAAGGGACTTCTCTACTGTATTACGTTACCAAGTTTGAAGGGTATTCAATTGCATTTTGTTTTTTTTTGTCTATGTGAGTGATTATTGCTGTTGTGTTAGGTGTGGGTCTTGCGTGTCTTTAGTGAGCAGAAAAAATCGTTGATGGCCTGTATTCTTTCTAGTTGTTGACCGAAATTGAGAGAAATTCAAGCAACTGGTTTTCTTGAAATGAGTGTGTTTTTTAGGGGCTGAATTGTTGGAGCCGCAATTTTAGGTCAATCACGTGATTAGGCTTATGTATCTTTGGTTGGAGTCTTCCTTGGTTCTATTGCGATTATTGAGTGTTTTCAACTGTATTTATTTTTGGAACACAACGCACCTTAGGCTGATTGTGTGAGGGCTGCAAAGTTGATCTTTGTGTGTGACCTTTGGTTGGGTATTCTTCATCTCTCTTCAATAATAATAGTAGGTTGCGTAATCGTTGATGGTGTTGATTTTGGCAACTGGTTTTTCTATATTGTTTGCATGATTTTATTGAGTTCTTCATTGTCGATGGAGTGTTAATTTTGTGACTGTCATTTTCGGTGTTAGTTTGTGAAAATTCCAAACGTTTTTGTGACTTTGCATCTACTGTTTTTATTGTTGGTATTGTGGGAAAAACTTCAGCAGTTGTCGTGGTTATTGCAACTTTATTGGATTAAAATTTCGTTAATGAAATGTTTGTTGATTTGGGACGTTTTTGTGGCTGTTATGTGTGGGATGTTTCAGTGACTATATCGAACGTTCACAGTAGACTTCTTGGTGAACAACTTTTCATTCTTTTGTTAATGAAGCAACATATCTAGGGGAGTTGCTTTTTATCTCAAGTGTTGTCTTAGCTTATGTCTTTATTGTTTTAATCATTCTTTCGTTAATGAAGTAACTTATCTAGGGGAGTTGCTTTTTATCTCAAGTGTTGTCTGTGCTTATGTCTTTATTGTTTTAATCACTGGAGTTGTTTTATTGTCGTTCTTATTATCAATCATTATTGAGAAAATCCTTTGTTGAGGTTTGCACAAGATGGTCGTGTTATTGGGTATGAATTACTTTCACAAGTAGTGAGGACAAGGGATAGTGTCAAGGAGTGTGTCAGCTTAGTAAAGCCTTGTATAAAACTATTGTTGTTAATGAAAGTATTAAGTTGGGTGAGGGTCTCGTAGACGTAGACAAGGTGTGCCAATCTGCGTTACCAAATTTGGGTGTTGATTTATATTTGTGTCTTTAATTTTTTTGGTTTTTGATTGTGCTAGAAACAACTGTGATAAATCGAAGCTTTTGTAAAAACTACTACACCCCTTCGAATTTCCAATTGATATCAGAGCAATTCACCAAATAAAAAATTAGTATTTCAAGTTGGTGCAAATTCGTTGTTAGATGGTTCAAATTATCCTACGTGGAAATCATGGATGAGAGTATTCAATCAGGCATAAGGAACAAAAGTATGGAACTCGGTTCTAAATGGCTAGACATATCCAGTGACGACTGATGAAAAGGAAGAAGCAGTACTTAAAGATGCATCTAAATGAACAAGGTTTGAAGAAGAGAGAGCGCTTGGAAATTCTCAAGCCTTACACATTATCTTCAGTGCAATTGATGAAGGTTGCTTTGTTATGATATCAGCATGTGAATCAACAAAAGAAGCGTAAGACACTTTACAAACTATACATGAGGGATCGAAATCTGCGATTTTCGAAGACTGCATTCAGGACCTGTTATAGACATTATAAATTCTTGGTAATGCCATTTGAGCTAATTAATGCTCCAGCTGCATTCATGGATTTGACAAATAGAGTATTTAAACCCTATTTAGACCAATTTGTAGTGGTGTTTATAGATGATATCTTAGTTTATTCCAAGAATGAGAATGGTCATGTTGAGCATCTGCAGGTTGTATTACAAACCCTATAGGAAAAGCAGTTATATACTAAATTGAGTTAGTGTAATTTCTGGCTTCAGGAAGTATCTTTTCTAGGACATATTGTCTCTTCTCAATGGATCAGAGTTGATCATAGTAAGATTGAAGCAATTGTTAACTAGAAGTCGTCACAAAATGTGATAGAAGTGAGAAGTTTTCTAAGATCGGCGGGTTACTATCGCCTGTTTGTGAAGGGGTTCGGTGATATCATCCCCTTTGAGTAAATTGCTACGGAAAGGAGTGAAGTATGAATGGTCTGATAAATGTCAAACTAGCTTTGATCAACTAAAGAGAATGCTTACTGAAGCTCCTATATTGGCTCAACCTATTTTTGGTAAGGAATATGTTATGTATAATGATGCATCTAGAAATGGTTTGGGCTATGTTTTGATGCAGGATGGAAAGGTAGTTGTATATGCTTCTAGGCAACTAAAGCCTCACAAACAAAACTACCCTACATATGATCTTGAACTTGCAACAATAGTGTTTGCTTTGAAAATTTGGTGACACTACTTATATGATGGAAAGTGTAGGATCTTCACTGATCGTAAGAGTTTGAATTATCTATTTACTCAGAAGAAACTTAATCTGAGACAACAGCGTTGGTTGGAATTGTTTAAAGACTATAACTGCATTATGGATTACCATCTTGGTAAGGCTAATGTCAAGGCTGATGTCTTAAGTCAGAAGACCATTTCAGCTTTGTCAGTGCAGCAGGGTAAATGGAGACTTATATCTGATAGAGCTTTAATAACCCAATTAAAACTAGACCTACCTTGAAGCAAGAAACTGTGTTGCTCAGAGAATTGATTATAAGTTGCAACAACTTATCTTGGCTCCTCTAGAAGGTAAACAACCTGATTTTTTTGTGAAAGAAGATAGTGATTTGTATTATTAAGATTGATTGTATGTGCCAGAAATGATAAATTGAAGAGAAATTTGTTGTTTAAGGCACATAATACTATCTTTACTATACATCCTAGTACAAATAAGATGTATCAAGATCTGAAGTAGCATTACTGGTGATCAAGTATGAAACTAAATGTTATAGACTATGTGTCCAAATGTTTGATATGTTAGCAAGTTAAAACTGAGCACTAGGTTCCATCTGGTTTATTACATCCAAATTTGATTCCTTAATGGAAATGAGATAACATTACCATGAATTTTGTTACTAGACTTCCTCTCACTCAAAGGAAGCATGACATTGTATGGGTGATTGTAGATAAGTTCACCAAGTCTATTAACTTTCTGCCTATTCGTCCTGATTATTCATTAGATAGACTAGCTGATATATATGTGAATGAGATAGTGAGGTTGTATAGGGTGCCACTATCTATTATCTCTGATCGTGATCCTCGATTTTCTTCATGATTCTGGAAAAGTCTACAAAAGTCTTTGGGTACTCAAGTCAAGTTTAGTACCACTTTCTGTCCCTAGACAGATGGACAGCCTAAACGCGCGCACGCTAGCAGAAGCATGTGGCACTGCACGTTAGTGGATGCATGTGGCACATGCAACGCATACAGCATGCTCTTCCACAAGGGTGGAATCGCGACCACTTGTGTGGCACGCACTGCATCCATCTCGACACGTGGACCGCAGGAATCGAGACACGTGTCTGCACATGCAACGTACGCGCCTTACAGTGAACCCATGTGTGTGCGTGCATTGCACTCGCCAGATGCATCTAAAGCGCATCTGTCTGCACGTATGCAACGTACACCCTCCATGTTCCACATGCTGATGATGTCAGCAATAAAGTACTGCTGATGTCATACTGATGTCAGCAAACAAACAAAAAGAAAAATTTTCAGAATTCCTATAAAGGTACCCCAGGTCCTTTTGGGTTCTGGAAATTTTTTAAATGGTTTTTTCAATTTTTCTAGATTTATTACATTGGTAATTGAATTCTGGAAAAGTTTTTAAAGTCTTTTTAAAGCTAATTTTGAGTGCATTTTCATACTTCGAACTGCACATTAGGGAGACACTTAAGTTTTATGCCTTGTGCGGTAGGTTCGGTATTTGGGAACTATGATAAACATTCTCATCGAGATTTTTTATTTATAAAAGTTTCAAATAAAGATTAAAGACAATATTTTTAGTATTAGTATGTGATTATTTAATTATGAATCTAGTTTTTCATTTATAACCGATTTTCACATACATTATGCCCATACAGAATGTGAGGATGGCATAAAGTTGCATCCCCTGTGTTTGTGGACTTTCTAGGGTACTGATGAGAATGCAGTCACCAAAGTGGCCTTTCAAGTTAGTATTTTAGATTGTTTTACTCACATGTTGGGGATGCCTCTGACCTTATGTTTGGTTATTCTGCCCAAAGGTGTTGGCCTTACATAGAGTTTTAAGATGTTCATAAAAGCATTAGATAGAGGAAAGTCATTGCTTAAATGATCTATTCACCCAAAGGTGGTGGTATCATGAGAGTTGATGGTTTGTACTCTAATCGTCTTTATATGGGGATCTAATTACATATATTATATATTCAGCCCAAAGGTATTTCATAATATGTGTGATTGAATTCTCAATAGAGATACTGCTTTAATGGTTTAATTATCACTGTTGTCCTACATTTAACTTATTTTTTTCATTGTCTTTTCTATCTTGCAGTCACCTTTTCGGTAAATAACAATGATGTCATGATTGAGACCTTAAATGATTTCAATTTCAAGAAGTGGAAGAAGGATGTGGAGTTTGCATTGGAGATGGCTGACGTTAGTTTGGCAATGCACATCAAAATTCCTTCTCCACTTACAAATATCAACTCAAAAGTTGATAAAGCTGCTATGATGGTCTGGAAGTGATTAAATAGGATGTGTTATTTGACCATCAAGAGGTCGATCCCAGATCATCTGCTGAGTGGATTGCCAAATACGACTATAAAGAAAGAGTTCATAGATGGCATTTCCCAAAGATACAAGGTGTCTTCTTATGCGGAGCATAGCACCTTGATTAAGGAGCTATTCTTTATGAAGTATACGGGAGAAGGAGGCATTCGAGAGTACATTATCAGGATGTACACCTTTAGACTAGGTTGAAGGTGGTTGATGTGCCAATTCCTGATAATCTCATAGTGCATTAAGTACTAAATATTCTCCTTCAAGAGTTTGAGATGTTAGCTACCTCCTACATCTCTCAGGATGAGACCTAGGACATTAATGCCTTGATTTCCCAGAGTGCCACGGTAGAGGAGAAGATTAAGAGCTCTCCTCATACGGCTATATATGTAGCTGCCAAAGGTAAGGGGATAACTTGGAACTAATTTGACTTATCTCTATGCGAATTTGGAGGTTTATTTGGCTAATTCTCACACATTTCAACTTATTACTTAATAGGTGCAAATGGATAAATTTTGGGGTAAGAGGCATAACTTTTACCGTGGATGTTGGATTGAGGTCATTCAAGTATACTTTTAAAGAGGACTCCAAGTTCTACAACTTTTGTAAAGACTTCGAGGAGAGATTTTACCATCCAAAGGGTCAAAATTGCACATTTTTGTAGATGCCTAGGGTATGTCCGCTTAATGGATATTGACTGGCTAATTTCACTCCAAAGACCCGAAAAGGTTCGCTCAGTGGACATGATGTCCGCTTAACGGACATTAATTGACCAATTTTACTCTAGAGACCCGAAAAGGTCTGATCAACGAACATGATGTCTGCTTAATGGACATGAAGTCCGCATAACGGACATTGACTGGCCAATTTTACTTTAGAGACTCGAAAAGGTTAGCTCAGTGGACATTAAGTTTGCCTAACGGACTTTGTCAGCACTAGGACCATCTACATTCCCTTATTTAGCAAAAACTAGGTTTCTTTGAGCCCAAAACACTATAAATACTCAATTTTAAGACCAGAAAACGAGGCTGGACACTGAAAACAAGGCTGTATTAAAAAGAGACACCCAAAAAAGATAAAGACGAAAAGAAAAAGAGGATTGAATCAACCATTGGAAGCAATCTTGTTTTGTGTTCTCTCTACCTTCTCTCTACTGTTTCATGGATGTTGACTGTCTTTATTTGTATGGATTTTGTTATCTTGTTCTAGAGCTAAACTCCATTTAGGGTGAAGGATGTAGCCTATTTTAGGGGACTGATGTGTATTTTATGGATTGATTGGTGTTCAATGAATCCATATAGATTAGTCTTTGAGAAATCTTGTCATCTTCCAATTGAAATTGAGCATAAGGCATTGTGGGCAATCTGGAAGTTAAACTATGATCTCAAAGAAGCTAAACAAAGGAGACTGATGGAGTTGAATGAGTTAGATGAATTTTGCCTAGATGTTTTTGAGAATGCTCGAATATACAAGGAGAGAACCAAGGCTTTCTATGACAAGCATATCCTTTGGTGAGAATTTAAATCTGGTCAAAAAGTTTTGTTATTTAACTCTCGTTTAAAATTTTGTCTAGGAAAATTGAGATCAAGATGGTCTGGACCCTTTGTGGTGACCAAAGTATACCCACATGTAGTCGTAGAGATTGGAAGGGATGAACAACAACCCCTTATAGTCAATAGACAACGACTCAAGCACTGTTTTGAGGGAGAAATGGTTGGATATATTACCAACATCACATTCAAAAATTGACATCAGGACGGTCGAGTCCAACTAAGGATATTAATTTTAGTGCTATGAATTTCATTTTTTTTTCATATCTTCTTATTCTAGTTTGTTGTGTGTTTCATAGGGCTAGTGTTCACAAGACATCCCAATGACACCTCCTATTAGTATGATAAATAGCGTAATCACGACTCTTCAATCTTAGAGGTAAGACCCATGTTAAGTGTAGGGGAGGTAAGTAGCAATGTCTCTTTGTTTTATTTAATCTTTTCTCTATTGGCACTCATACATCATGCATATAGTCCTATGATATCATTAAGTGGATAAAAGGGGAAAAAGAAGAGTGAACAAGGTGAGAAAACCTTAGATTCACTGAGAAGGTCCGTTTAGTGGACATGAAGTCTGCTTAACGAGCTCACAGCCTCAACAAACCACGGGAAAACTCGAGAAGGTTTGTTTAACAGACATGTTGTCTGTTTAATAAACCTACAGCCTCATCACAACTAAGGAGACCTGAAAAGGTTCGTTTAGTGGACACTATGTCCATGCCAATCGTTTTCTAGCCAAAATTTCTCCATTTTTTCTTCATTCTTCTCCTTTTATCTTCCCTTCACAAACATCACCCCCCAACCTTACATCCTAACCAAACCCTAATTTCTTAAATTGTTCCTCTCTCTTCTGCCAAGATAATGCCACCATACTTCATGTTCGAAGATTTTAAGGGTTCTTTTTGAGGTTTTGGACAAATTACACACAATTTCCACTTAGATTTGGTATGGGTAAATGTTCTTTCACTATGGAACTTCAATGTTGTGATTCATATATAACAATGATTTTGCCCTGAAAATTGCCACATTATGAGTTGTTGGGTTGATGCTTGAAAGTTATACGCTTGTTGTTAATTGAGACTTTAAGGTGATCTTTGGATTGTTATCCTCATATCTCGGGTTCCTCTTGGATACTCTCTGAGATTTCCTTTTCTTATCAATACCTCGTGAATTTGGGCTGGTTTATGTTGAAGTTGTTGAGTTCTGATTGAAGTTGAGATACTAGGCTATATTTAAATTTGAAAGTGCTGGTTGGTGGTAGACATTAAACCTATTCTGGTTTTGGGTTGTTGAGATTGAGCTTAGGTTGAGAATTGTTGACTGGTTGTTGGGATTAAGGTTAGTTTGGTTGAAATTATAACAGTTTGTGAGGCTATCATCCAATGTTACGATTTAAGAAAATGGCGAGGAAGAATATTGGTCCATCTTCTCATTTTGTTAGGGGCAAAAATCTTGTTAAAAAAGCAGAAGAACTTGCTTTTGAGCAAGTTATATTCATCAATGCACAATGCGAAGCTTGGTTTAATAATAAAAAAAAAGAATCACAAGTTTGGAATCGAAGTCTCAGTGGAGGAGGGTATTGATGAAGCGTACCATGTAAGGGAAAACTTAGAAAAATTTCATTAAGGTAAATTGTTGGCCCTCAAGGGTGCGTACTACCCAACTGTGGTCAAACAATTTTATGCTAACCTCAGTGCAGAAGTCGATAAACAACCACTGGTGCTCTCTTTACGAGTCAATGGGAGAGTAGTGGTTATAACCGAAGAGCTGATTAATGGACATTTAGAGCTGCTGATGGGAGGCAATGTCCCATCCTTTGACAAACATGCAAGATGTTCAAGTGATAGTCAATGGGATAAAGACGAGGCTATGTCTCGGCTCGGGATTGGAGCCATTCAGCGATTTACGAATCAATGCATGTTTATGCACTGCAACTCCCTACATATTGGACCTAGGTTGGTAGCTTTCCTATTAGCACATAATGTAATGCCCAAGGCCAGTGACTCAAGGTACCTCCGCAATGAAGACTTATACATTCTGGTCAAAATGTTTTTCCAAGATGACCAATTCCAAGGCATTGCTATTGCCCAGATGATCATGATCTCTATGTGGCAAGTGGTGCACCGCAAGGATGAAACAAAGAGGTTTGTGTTTCCAGTTTTATTAAGCCAGTTGTTTAAGCATCCCAAGGTCCTCAAAAGAGATGAAGAAGTGGCTTACACTTCTTAGGTGGATTTCATCAATGCCGATAAAATGAGGGAATTTGAATACAGAGAAGTTGTTTCTAACAATTGGGTCAATCCACATCGGGAGAGGGGCAGTTCGAATGCCCCTACTGTATGACAATCAAGAACTAATCCAACTCTATAGGATAATCAGATTCTGGCTTAGATGCAAGTAGTTCGAGCAGAAATTAGATATCTTCGAGTTGAAGTGGGCAATCGCGTGGCTTCACAAACCAAAATGGAAGATATGTCGAGGGCCTTTATGGAGCGACAACCACCTCTTTAGGGATAATGATATCACAAAGTCATAGGATTGCATTTGCATTTGAACTCTCATGCATGTAGATTTGAAATTTATTTTTAATATCACCCTATATTTGGTTTTTGTGTTGGCAAATTGTAAGAATAACTTCAGTATAATTTTGTTATATCTCTATAATTTGTATAGTTTGATGGGAGATATCAATACAGAGTGCAGAATTTGGTCAATCGGCTATTTCAGGGGGTTTCTTTACCCTTACTCCGCATTTCGTTAATTGCCTAATTTTTATATCTTACCCAACATTAAGGACAATGTTGATTCTAAGTGTGGGGGAGGATAAATTGATGATCTTGCATGCATTATTTTTTATTGAATTATCTTACAATTTCTATATAAAAAAAACTTTGTCTTATGTAGTTTTGCATTAACTAATTGTGCATATTTTCATTAGGCATGTTTGTATACTTATACATCTTTCATGTTTTAACTGTCACTATAATCCAATCTGATGAGTTAATTGCATTATGGGTAAGATTGATCTTAAATAAGATGCATAATATGATTAAATTGATTACATACCCTGTCACAATTGGATGACATAATGTTAAATTGATTGAATGAGCATGCTATTGAATGAGTAAACATCACCAAGTGAGTTATTTTAAGCCTAAATGATTGCACTCAATCCTATTTTTCTTGTGAGTGACAAAATTTTCTCTTCTATGTATGTTTACTTCTAGAACTTGCATCGCATCTTTTCAATGTTACATAATCATATTATGGTATGTTCATGAAAGTGATAAAAGGCACTAGGATTGAGGTTGAGCCAAATAGCTAACCCTTTTTATATATCAATCCCCTAGTGAACCTTTTATGCCTAGTGTTTGTATTTGAGCCTTTCTCTTTGTAAACCTATTCCAAAGAACCCTGGACTAAGAAAAACAAATTCACCCTTGTTCAATGGTTAGTAGAGTTATAAACAATTTGTATTCAATATTCTTATTGATAGGTATACAAAGGAAGAAGTGTGGGGTTGTTTTCTATGGTAATTAAAGGAGCATGCTTTCTAAAAAACAAAAACAAAACAAAACAAAACAAAAATAAATAAAACGTGGTCACTTCAGATTTCAAGGTGAAAGAATGATAGAAATTGTGATAATAGAGTTGGTGGAGTTTCCTAAGTATTATGATTGTTGGGCACGTTCTCAATAAATTTTGCCAATGATGATTGTAATATTTGTAGTTTCTGCTCTACTAATTATTGAATATTTGAATTCCTATCCTTTCTTTCATAGCCTACTTTACGCCTTGGCCCCATTACAACCAAAGAAATAAAGACATTTTTTATTCATGGATATGCCATAGATAGGAGTAGTGGAGAAGTAGATAAGATGCAAGCTTATGATAAGAGACATGCATGAGAAGATGATTGAGAGTAACCCTTAAACACTTATGTGTGAAAGTGAATGCTTTATGAGAGACTTCATTCATAGCATGTGGTTTTGATTAATTAAAGCATTATGATGTCTTATTGCTGCTTAGTTTGTAATCTAATTTATTAAGTATTATATGCCCTTATGTCTATATTTCAATTCTTACCTATAATGCTTTCAACTTATTGGATTGAGCTATGATGATGATTAGGTGTGGAATGATGGAAAGAAAATGTTTGTGGGTATCGTTCATTTTAAG